>MU856128.1:0-10868 GCA_033296695.1 Staphylotrichum tortipilum
GTTGTGACGGCTGGAACAACTTAATGTTTGATCTCTAGCGTTCTTCAACCTTCAACCACAATTATGAACAAAGCATAAGCATTATGTCCTAAGAACTTCAACCTCTTCTCCAAGTGAGACTCTATTCCCCCGCCACCCTGCTCCCTCCACCAACTTCACCTACTCCCATCAATACCAGCTCCTCCCGCCAACTTGCTAGGCCCTCGTCTTGTAGGTTTTGCCGTTCCTTAACGCCCCGTTGTGGCCCTTTCACGACAAATCTCCAAAGCCAGGTTCGGGCACTCAGCTCTTGCAACAGGATGGCGGTAATGTTGAAATCAAAGTTAACAACATTGCCACCTTGCAAGTGAGCGGTTCGTACCCGTGAGACATCGCGGAGGAGTCCCTTGAGGGTCTCCCGCTTCTCCCGGGCCTGAGGCATGCAGCAAAGAAGCTGGCTGACGAGCTCCAGTCTCTGCTCAAACACCCTCGGGACATATGGGCCCATTTTCTCCCGGAGACGTTCGAGCGGTCCCCACCAAGCCTCGCCCGTACCCCCGCTAAGGAGGCCCAGAACCACCAGCCGCGGCAAGAAGCCGCATACCTTCGACTGTTGGGCTTTGGCCATGACGTATGGACTGACGCCGAATACTGCTGCGAGAAAAACGAAGGGATTCTGCATGATCGGGCCCCCAGGGTCATTGCCTGACGAGAGCCCTGCCTTCAGGACGGGACGGAGGTAGCTCTCCAGCCTGTCCAACGTCCGTAGCAACCTGTCGTTGTCCACTCCAGGGCGTCCGGAGGCCCAAGCCGCATGGCAAAGGCATCCTGCCACGGCCGCCCAGAAGCGACCTGGCGCGAGAGTAGAACCTGGAGCAGGGCGGTCATCAACGCGGCCACTCATTACAACCGCTACTTTGGCCTTCACGATTTCTAGATTCGGGTTGAACGGTGCATTCGCCGCCGATGCGTCGCGCATAAAGGCTTCCATGTTCTCTCTCCGAGTGGCCCAGTCGGCGACAGTGCGGTGGAGGAAGCACATGCCACGGCGCCCCACGATTTCGATCATGCCCATGGTGCGGCTCTGCATCAGGCGCCGCATGAAGCTCAACGAAGCGGGCGTGACAGCCGCCTGATTCTTCAGCTCCCGATAAATCCGGCTATAGACCTGGCTGTCTTCCACTTCGCTGGTCAGCAGAAATGTCAGGGGCTCGGGCACCTCAGAATACGGGGAGCGACTGAATTCCAGGAGCAGCAAGAAGTACCGTGCGGACTGGGCGACGTGCTCGGGCTTGATCTGGCCCCTGATGGCGTCGAACAAACGTTCGATATCCCGTGGCAGCTCGTTGACGCTGGTGTAGAGCTCCGTAAGACTGGCTCCGTCGCTCAGCTGTGCTGTGATGTTGCTAACCACGATCGAAACCCAGAGAAAGACGCCGTCGGCTCTTGAAGCGATCTCGTTCACCAAAGCTGTCGCTCCCTTCGGCTCCAGGGATTGTAGCTCGACGTAAGCGGGCATCGGCTCGAAGTGGCCCTTGACGTAACAGAGGATGTCGCCCTTGGTCAGCTCCTGGACCCTCAGGCTCGGGCTGCGCTGGAACCCGTCACAAAAGACGTTCCAAGGGCGGCTGCTGGTACAGATCTTGACCGCATAATTGTGGCTGAGACCGGTGATGAACTCGACAAGCTTGGTGTGATCCGTCGCGAACTCGTCCAGGCCGTCGATGAGGAGCAAAACGCGAAAGGCTTCCCCGGCCAGTGAAACCAAGGACTTGAACACCTCCATAAGCTCGGGCAAACTCCACCCCGGTAGGCCTCCGTCTGTCTCTATGCCGAGAACCTGCAAGCACGCCCACCGGCGCGGGCAGACCTGGGCTGTGAGGTCGGGCTTTTGCTGCAGGCACTGCAATAACAATGATCGGAGCAGGCCTTCAAAGGACCGTTGGAGGTCGGCTCCGGCGTTCCACGAATAGAAGGAGGCGATGATGACGGGCGTTGAGCCAGCCCAGGTGGCGAGATGCTCCTTCAGCCTGTAGTAGCTGGCGAGGAACTTCATTAGCGTGGACTTGCCTGACCCCGGCTTTCCCGTGATCCAGTAGATCTCGCGGGTGTCGGACTTCAGCCACGAGGTGAAGCTCGACCAAGGAACAGGATGATCGGGTTGCTTCGTATGCTGGCCTGGCCCTTTCTCGGCACCATCGACAGCCTCCTGGCCCGGCTCCGGGTTGAACAACCACTCGAACGTTGCAGCAAACGCTTCGGGGATGGCCTCCTCCCGGTGCCGGATGGAATCGTAACCCAGGCTTTGCCGGATGCGGGCCTGCGCCACGACGGCGAATGCCGTGTCAGTCTTCGCGGCGACCGTGGGCGACCACGCAGTTGACCACATGACCTCGACCATCTGGTTGTAGGAGGTGCCGGGCACGGGGCTGTTGTTGCTAGGGGCAGTCAGGTGGCGGAGGTCGGCGACGCTCTCCGTGGCCGTGTTATCGATTGTGCCCAACTGCTGCTGGAACACATCGGTGATCGAGGTGCCGTCCGTCTGGGCCTTTTCCCATAGAGACACAAGCGCCGCTAGCTGCATCCGCTGCTGAATCATCTGCAGCTGCGTCGAGAGGTCTTGGATCTTCTTCTCCGACATGGCACCCCTGAGTGCAACCGCCAGGGCTGACGCGACAGATTTCCGTTGGAATTTGGACGGCCGTTTCACCGCGAGCGGCTGGAGGACCGTGGCCAGCTGCTTGCTGATGTCCTGGCATTGTCGACACGCGTCGAGAAAAAGACCATTGGGGGACTCGGGGGCTGGGCTTTGCGGGAGTTGGGCGGCTTTCTCTTGGACTCGGGCTGTCAGGGTGTTGAGTTCGGTCGTGATGTTCTCGAGCGAAGTGATTTTCTCGGTTGTGCCCGAGGCAGATCTGTAGGTCTCGACCGTGTTAGAGAGCAGCTTGGTCGTAAAGTCGATGAACTGTACGCCCGCGGCGGCAACTCCGAGGGCGCTCAGGGGCTCCATCGAGGGCGGTTGCGGAAGGCAAGGCGGTTGAACTGCTGTGCAAAGGAGACCGGGAGAGGGTGAGGAAGGGAACCCAGCTCATGGCCAGCTGAAGTTGGAGGAAATGAGGGGTCTCGAACCCGGCGACCTGAATGCCTGACGAATATGCCAGAGGCTCCTGCTGGACGAATGGGATGGCTGGACAACCCCCCCTGGCCCTCACCCCGAGGGCTGCGCCACGAGGCGGTGGCTGGCACTAACGAGCTGCAGGGCTGTTTTGTTGCCGCAGTTGCTCATGGTCGCAACACGGTTCCCCCCCCACCCCCTATGACCAACGTGGTCGTGCTGCTGCAAGGGGATGATGGCGATGAGGACGGGTTCGGGGGTTCGGCATGGATGAGTGACATTGTAAAAGGACGGCGTGATAATGTGACGAACCACGGGTGCAGAGCACTCTGAAGGGGTTCCGAAGGTAGTCAACGTCTGCAAAGGTTCGGTGAAGCCAAAGGGATCACAACAACTAGTGTCTTAATCGCCACTGATTTGCACCATTAGGTGTACTGATCAATGTGTTTGCTTTACAGAATATTCGTTAAGGCTCGGACCGACACAGGGCCACAACCCGGAGAATGCAGTCGTCACCACCTCTAGCATTCCATTCGGCTACTTAGAGATTCGCTAACCATGGGATTGTCAATCTCCCTTCATCTATATCTCCCCTATCAAGGCTTTTCACTATGAGTCGGGAACCCCCTATTTGGGCTACCTCTATATTTGGGCCACCCAATAGATCTAGCGCGCTCCCTCCTCCTACAAGAAATGGGAAGGGCGCTCTTTAGCTTCCCCGCGACTATCGGGCAATATATGTGGCGGTTTATAGTCAAACACTTATCCTATGGCGTGCCTCTAGCTAAGTGACGTTCTTTTAGTTCGCTTTTATAGAGTGATAGATTTGTAATATTTGCCTGCTGGAGGGCACCAGACGTTACTGTGATATTGCCGTCGAATCGTGATCCGCCTTGTATAACATGCGCACTCCGCTCTCCTCAAAAAAAAAGCAACCTTGGGTTCGCTGGCTGTCCGGGGCTCGGAATGGCTCTCGCCATCTCTGGCAAGGCGGGGTCGTTTGTTTTGCGGCCGCTCAGTCTCTTGCGCATCGACGTTGTACTGAATCCCAGAAGTGTCCATATCATTCACAGACTCTCGGACTCTTTTGGATCGATCGAGAATTGTCGTATCGGGATAGTCACGCGTACAGTACCACCCTCCCAGCCCTCCAACCATACCTCCTCACCATCCTCAGACATTTCCCCCCTGACCCTCACCGCAATCGACCATGCCCAAGAGGTCCGACACCGCAAATTCCGCCTCCGCCGCTACTCCCCACCCACCAAACCTTCCTCCTCACCCTCCAGACCGACCTCCACGCAGAGCTCCACGTCGGCCTCTACCAGCTCTTCAGGGCCCATCTCTTCCACCATAACCTCTCCACAACCTGGCGCACCATCGGCGCCGCCACACGCCGCACACCCGCAGGGAACACGGACGAAGCCGACTCTGGAGAAGTGGGAAGAAGAACCCTCCCCCGGTCTTCAGCCGGTGCTCCAACAGAGTATCACCATCGCGCAGGACACCACCACCGATCCCGTCTCCTACCGTGTAACAGCTGGAGGCGACCTGGTACTATGGCTCAAATCCCTGTTTCTTCGAGATCCAGACTCTGGAGAGGAGATTTCATCATCGGCGACGACGAACTAGAGGATTTCGCGAGGTGTGTTTAGTGGAGGTTATAAAACCACCAGTTAGTGTACTGCCACGCCTGCAGCCAACGGCGACTGCAGCCACCCTGTAGCCAACTTGCATCCCAGAACAATACCACAGCATCACCATTGGCGCGCCCGCCGCCGTGGGGGTGGAGAGGAAAGCGATCGTTGGCAGTCTTTGATCATGTGGAAGAAGGGTCTCGGTCGAGACGGTCTGTCGAGGGAGAAATGCCTCACCCAACCCAAACCATGGACTTGTCATGCCAGGGAACTAGATATGCAAGACCAGCAATGCCTGGCGCCTTTGCTTCATTCTTGATTAAAATTGACTACTCTTCACTCTCCCTCTAACAAGAAGATCACGCGCCTGCGTGCTTGCCAAGAATACCCATATCGCAGAGGGATCATTGCCAACCGAAGACGCCAGCCAGGCTATGAATAATACTTGGTGCCACGACGGGTCCACTGGGCCCTCGGCCGAGTGGCCCCCAACAAACCCTCACGTCACTACCCGCTCGCCGCCTAGTACTCGGCCTCGAGCTCCTCGCCCTCCATCGAGTCGGCCGCAACCTCCTCGTAGTCGCGCTCCAGAGCCGCGAGATCCTCGCGAGCCTCCGAGAACTCGCCTTCCTCCATACCCTCGCCGACGTACCAGTGCACAAAGGCGCGCTTCGAGTACATGAGGTCGAACTTGGACGACAGGGCCGACCAGGCCTCGGCGATGGCAGTGGTGTTGGAAAGCATGCACCTAGGACATGGTTAGAAAAGAACGAAAGTATCAAACAGCAGGAAGGGACATACACAGCGCGGTTGACCTTGGCCAGGTCGCCGTTGGGCACCTGGTGGGGGGGTTGGTAGCAGATGCCAAGCTTGAAGCCAGTCGGGCACCAGTCGACGAACTGGATGGTGCGCTTGGTCTTGAGCGTGGATATAAAAGTTGTTGCTGGACTATCTTCACAAATGCCTTCGACTTCTTCAGACGCTACTCTGTTGTAGAGGTGTGGGCAGCCGTTCCCCTGAGATTTGGCCAGCCGTGGATTTGAAGGGCATCGTGCTTGGGTTTTCAGGGTTGGGGCTTCGCGGTATCGCGTGTTTCCCTTTGCTCGGTCTCCTTGACCTCGTGCTTCTCGAGTTTAATCTTTACTCTTTCGTTTGCGATTCGGGGTACCATGCAGAGTCGCGTCTGGCAACATCTACACGCTTGATCCCAAGAGCTGCTCTGTTCCCGCCTGCCGGGTAGTTCACGCGGTCGGCCTACCAGTGCCTTCCGGTGATCCCAGTATAACAGGCACGTTCTGGATTTTGGGGTTAAGGAAGGTGGTGTTTGACAAGAAGGGGAGCGGGGTGGGAGGGAGCCAGGGTGCTGATACAGTGGGCGAGCCACCCGGATATAACCATTATCGAGCGTGGGAAGGGGGCCGAGTGGGTGTTGAAGAGTCCAGTTAATACCACTTCGGGTCGCGTTTAAGACTATTGCGCCTCAGTTACGGGGCCGGAGAGCCGGAGATGCCAGGCACGTTAATCGCTCGTACGCTGGAACGTGAAGTAAAGACTTACTTATACCATTTTAAATACCCTGCTTCAAGAGAACGGTATCCAGGCTGAACCGCAAATGTCCGCGCAGCTCTGGCGCGGCGTCTGCCCGCTCGCTGCTTTCCCTTTACGAGCTCTCCAGTCCCCCTCTGCCCTTCCAGGGATACCAAGCCCAGATGCTGCGATAAGACCTCCGACGAGACTGCCCGGGCCCGTGGCCGTTTGGTTCTAAGAAGGCACCTCGTCCCGACCCCCCTCTGCTGCCTTTCAGCGTACCCCGTCCAGCTCCGCTCCGCCGCCCCCTGCCGACGATGATCCCGCGCGTCCACTTCACATCAAGCCGCCGTGCTTTGCCATTTCCACACCATCTCAATGTTCTCACGTTTCTTTGCGCGCATCCCAGCGAACCTCCTCCGTCAAACACCCATCACCTCGAGCCGGCTGTACCGTTCACCTGGACGAGCGCGCGTTAACAATGTCGGGAACTGGCTGTGAAAAGAGAAAACGAATCGCTGGGAATGTATGTCAAGGTTACTCCCTGCTGTGGAAGCCGAACCTTCTCGCTGACTTTGGGCACCTAGGCCTGTAATCTGTGCCGGGAAACGAAGGGAAAGTGTGATGAGTTTAGACCTTGCAACAACTGCCGGATGAGGAACGTCGAGTGCAAGGAGCAACCGTGGGTTTTCTGTCTTGAGTTACATTGTTCGCTGCTGACCTCCGAGTTGAAGGCAGGGCAACCGCCGTCCCAATCGTCTAGACGATGTAAAAGACGCGCTCGACAGGTTCAAACTGAATGCGGAGCGGAAAATGGACGAACTTGAGGGCTTGGCGAGGCAACTGCTGCACAGAGCTGAAGCGCAGATGCCCGTCGAGAATGGTCACAAAGACGCATCTGGTTCACCGACACCTAGCGACACGCATGAAGCACAGACGCCCGTCGAGAATGGTGACACCGAGATACGACCTGGTGTCCCGTCTATCCCTCCTGACCACACTGCCTCAGCGGCTTGTCTACTCAGATGGAAGCGTATTCATGCCCTTGTCCAGAACACCTTGGAGGAACACGTCAAGTACGAGCATGTGGACGAGTTCCCGATCTGCGAAGAAGAGAAACGGGTCTGGGAACACGATGAAGGCCGCGAGAGTCCGGAGCCAGATTTCAGCGAGGCGTCGGTGTGGGGATGTGTGAGGAGCTTCGCAGCGAACATTCAGAACATATACCCGCTTGTCCCCCCGCCAGAGCTGAACGCCATGCCATGGTAACGCGGTTCCTGGAGACGATTCGGAAGAGCAGTGGCAGACAGCCTGGGACCGCGGGTGTCGCTGGATTTGTTGAGCCGCCGTCGTCACATTCCCAAGCGAGATGCAAGCGGGAGCCGTCTCCGGCAACCTCGGTGAAGTTCGAAAGGTCCATCGACAACGCGGTGGTTTTGCTGGTTTTTGCGCTGGGAAAGATCTGTCTGCCTAGGCGGGGGATACCGGATGTGGCGCGGGACAGCGAGCCTCCGCACGGCTCAGCCCGCAACGGGTCCGCGGCATCTCCGAAAGACGGTGCGGAGTGGCTCGGGCCTGGCCGGCGATCCCCGTCCCAGGGAGCAGAGCCATCCGCAACGAACTTGGACGTGATCCCTGGTCTGGACTACTTCCGCTTGGCCACTTCCATCCTTGGAGGACAGCTAGCCGGCAACAGCTTACCGTATGTCTATGCGTATCTGCTTGCCGGGCTGTACTGGGGCATACAGGCGCGGCCCATGGAAAGCCACACTTACGTCACGACGGCTAGCAAGACGCTGCAACAAAAGATGAGGCCGTAAGTAGACCTTCCTTTCCACTCTCTCAAATTGTCCTTGCTGACCTGCGGCAAACAACCAGGTGCTTATGCAGGATGAAGACGTTACGGGATAGCGGACATACAGGGACTGGGTATGAGGAAAACATGCTTCTCTTTGCCTTCTGGACTGCTCTGGATCTCGAATGGTAAGTCGAGTCACTAAGCAACGGTACAATATACGCATATGCTGATACCCCCGGGCGAACGGCAGCGGTATGATCGCTGAGCTGCGATTGCCACAATCAGGCATATTGACCTACGAAGAACAGATGCCATACCCCAATCTCTGTTGGGCCGAGGAGCGAGGCTTCGATGCTCCCGTGCTCGAAAGTTATTTTTCACGGTTGTACCTGCGAAGGCGCCTTAACGAGCTCTATACGCAGCTCTACAACCCTGTGCATCCACTCCAATCCGGCATGCCGGGTGACAGCATCATGGGCTCCTGGCAGCGCTATCTCCCAACTGCATACCCCCCACATTCGCATTTGGTCGCGACGCTCCTCTGGCGGAAGGCGTCCCCGCTGCCCTACTGCGTATCAGATACTGGGAGGCGGAGGCAATTCTCTACCAGCCTTTCGTTCGCCAGATCCTCGAGCTCAACTTTGAGCTTCATGCTAACAAGACCCTAACACCTCCGTCAAACGACCCCCGGTTCGATCTAACGAGCATCTGGTATGCAACGCGTGGCATCACCGCCCTCGTCAAGAGCTCCTGGGAATTCCACGGTCTCCAGGGGCAGCACATCGTTACAAACATGTTCGGGACGGCTCAGAGGTAAGGGCCTTCCGTCCCGTCTCTGTAGAAGATCGTATCTAACATGACGGGCGTACATAGGCAGTGGGGCAACGTTCTTGTGCTCTCGGCCGCCTTGACAGATCCCACGCTCGGTCCGTTTGTTGATGCGGATATCCTCAAAGGCCTCTTTTCTCGGACAATCGCCTTCTTGAAGACCACCCCGGACCCTACGAGTGCCCTCCATATCAGCCTTCGTATTCTGGAAGACCTCGAGCGCAAGTTGTGGGACAAGTTCGGCGGCGCCAACCCACATGAAGGGACAACTGATCCGTGCTAAATCCGGGAGTATGGACCGGGCGGGGCCATAGCAGCCAGCGATGGGGCCGGAGCGGGCCCGGTAAACTCGGGCGGGGGTAGGGGGAAGAGGGGAACGGCCGACGGTCGTCTGGTCTCAGGGCCAGTTCCTTATTTCTGCGGTCCGCTTTGGAAGACCTCGGACAGACGTTTCGCTTTTCATTTTTTTCCGCATTGTTCTGGCATTGCTTTTTGGGAGCTCAACCTTTCTATGCAGAAATTATCAATCAATTAACCAAGCTATTGAACACGCACTGCGGCCGGTAGACATGTTGAAAACGATGCGGCGTGCACTTGCCACCTGAGGGCATCCGCTCCCGGCTGGAACGTTAGGGTATAGTTTCTCGACTCCGCCACAGCCCGGCCGTCCTGCCAAACGAACCTACAACACCGCGACCCTTTCCCTTGAGTTACTTCCATCCGAAATGCCTGTATTTGTTGTTCAGGAAGGGGAGAAGTACGATATCAAGACGGATCAAGTCGAATATGTTGCTACGGCGCTCGAATCGGGTGAAATCCACTACCCAAGCCAAATGGTATGCTTCTTCCTCTTCGTTCTATCTGTACGCTTCTAAACGTTTAAGGATTGTTACCAACGCAATGGGGAACTGATCGGAAGATCGCTGCCGAATGGGGTTGAATTCCGGCTAGTTGCTCCTTTGAAGCCAGCCAAGCTTATAATTAAGGGTATGTGGCGAGGAATAAACAACGGGGAAGAGGAATAAAGACTGTGTTCGATGTTGCAACCTGGATCCCCTGCTGCTCCACCGTCGCTTTCTTGATTTGGGGAGAGGACGTTGGCGAGCAGTCCCTGATGGTCAGCCCCTGTCCCTCCCTGTTTGGTATCTGCACACCCGGCCGCATGGCACCCCTCCTCCTTTCCCAGCCTTCCGACAGCGCAACCCATAGGCCGCGGTGGGGGTCGTCCGCGCGGTCCGCCCAGCAGCGCCTTGCGGTGGTGCGCGCACTGGCGGGGCGAACCAGTACACGTATGCACATATCTTTTACGGTGCGTCCATCCCTTTCCCTCCCCACTCCTGCGGTCGACCACAGCCCCAGACCACATCCAGCACGAGCATTCAGCGGCACAAAAACTTTTGATACCTTTTTCTTTCGCAATGTGCAAGCTTGTGGTTTTGTGGCCCATTGCAGTTCAATGTCCCGAGTGCGAATCCGAACGGCTCATCCGGAATGGCTGCGACGACTTTCAGAGACATTACGCACTCCACCATGAGGAGCTTCTTGAAGCGAAGGCGGAGGCGGCGGAGTCGGCATGGAGAAAGTTGCAAGACAGGTTTGTGCTTCTCCCCTTCTCTCCCAATCCAAGGCCGCCACTAACTTGCCCTGCCGTCCCTAGCCTCTCGGAAACGGCTGCCGCTGGCGACGATGTGCAGCCTCGTCCCTACAACACGCCACGCCTCGCCCACCCGCTGCCCCCCCCCCGACGATGATTCAACCGAGGTCCTCAAGCAGCCCGACACTCGAGCCATCTCGCAAGAGCAGCTCGTCGCTGAAGTGAAGGGCATCTATGCTGGGCTGGTGATGGTTCAGAGCAAGTGTATCGAGGTAGACAACAATCAGAGCTCGCCAAACGACCCGCACAGGGTCCGGAATCAATCCACTGAAATTAACATTGAAATGGAAGTTGCCGTGCAACCCCCACTTTCAATCCATCCACGGAGGG
>MU856129.1:0-10833 GCA_033296695.1 Staphylotrichum tortipilum
CTCGTGGGCTGCGATCCTGCGGTAGGACCAGCCCGCCTCAAACAGGGTAAAAATCTTGGCTCTTTTATGAGGGGAATGCTCGGTGCGTGATGTTTTTTCGACGTGGACGGGGTGTGTGAGGCTCCATCGGAGAAAAGGTAGTGTTTGAGGGAAACGAACACGCGTCGCTTACGCGATTAAGTGTCCCGACACTTTTGTTGACCCACTGTACTCACCGCCCTCGCTCTCTTCGTCATCTGCCACCGGCTTACAGACCGCTGTCTGCCCCACGATGTTCCCGTTCCCATCCAGGATCCGCCGATGGTATCTCGGCTGAGAATCCTCCAAAGGCATTTGGGCAGCTGAAGGGATGTCATGTCCACGGGCTCCGACACCACGAAGCTGGCCACGTCCGTCCAGAAGAAGAGCAGCTGGTCGTCGGGCGTGTCGGCGAGGGCTTCCGATGACATGTCGGTGTAGTGTTGTCGGATATCTTCTATCGTCACCTGAAGAGGGCTCCTCGGGAGGGTGTGGGCGGACGGAAGCAAGAGGCGCGCGCGAGCCTGCGGGGAGTCGATGGCAAGTCCGCGAAGGAAACCAATTCTCTCGTACGCTACTTTGACCTCGGGGTTCACCATCTCGGACTCCTAGCTCACTGCACCGGGCCAGCATCTCCGGGCCTCTCCTCGCCTGCCTCTTCCTCGCCCGCCTCCTTCTCGCCCGCCTCCTCCACGGCCCCCTCTTCATCGTCCACGTCCTCCTCCTCGTTTGTGAAGGTACCAATCTGGAACTCATGCACGGCCACCACCATCGGAAACCGTGCGTAAAACCCGTGAGCCATGCGACCCGGGATCATGCCTTCGCCGACCAGCAACGGCCTGACGACATGATCGACTGGACAACCAAACTTGTACATGCGGTTGACGCTCTGGGAGACGTGCGCCACCATGATGCAGCGCCCCTCACTGTAGCCATCTCTGTCGTCGGGAGGTGCCAGGTATGGGAATCCCGACGCCCGGCCCGTCTCGGGGTCGGTGAAGGATATGTCCCAGGACTGCGGGCTGATGTGAAACCAGTAATCCGCCTTCAAGGTCCAGCGGTCGATTTCGTTGATCATCGTGTCGCGTTCGGCCTGCTCCACCGGCGTCGCCAGGAAAAACGGCCCAGCTCCACTCTGATGAGCCCGCTCACAAGCCCGAACTCGAAGCGGTACTCGTGGCCCGTGGCCAACTGCAGCAGCTTGGCTGTGAGTGCGCGCCACTCGCGAATGTCCTGTTTGGCGCCAAAGAGGGTATGCACCCCAAACCAGGACGGGCGGTGGAGGTGCTCCACTCAGCGATCGGGCGGGATGTTGGCCAAGTCTGTCCGGAATGCCGTGTGGAGGGTCAGCATTCCTGTACATTGCTGGCCGGGGCGAGGGAGGAGATGTGTGGGCCGTGTGTGTGGGAGAGAGAGACGTACGCGCGAACTTGTCCATGAACGGGCCAAAGCCATCCCACAGCTCTCCATCATGGGTCAGAAAGACGCGGTTGACAAGGAGACGCCAGATCCACCCCTCGAAAATGGCTGCGACCAAAATAACGCTTCGGTTAGCCTCAAAAGCGACGACAGCATGGAAACGCCTCGTTACTTACTGCGTGCAGTCTCAGGGTCCTGGAGATAGAACTCGGACTTGGGTGCCCAGGACAGCAGCTTCTCGCGAGTTTTGACATCCAGCGTACGCCACGGGACCTCCCGGAAGAAGTATCGGGAAACGAGGGCGATAATTGAGGCAGTGAGACTGTCCCAGGCTTTCCCAAGAAGGCGCCCGTTCAAGGCATTGCCGTGAAATGGGTACACGAGGACTCGTTCGACGACAGGCTTCTGGTTCTCTCCGACGGCAACTGGAAGTGCGCCAACTGGAAGTGCGCCAACTGGAGGTGCGTCAACCGCTCTAATCGCCCCAACGGGATTTTTCTGGGCAGCGGTGATTGTGGATGGTGCCTCGTGCAATCCGCTATGAGCCGAGCGCGATGTGGTGATGCGGATGGCTGGCGCGGGCAAGGTCAGGGGCATTTTGTTTTCTCGTCTGGATAGCGGTAGAGATAGCTGGGAGGTGTACTATTTTGCGAAGTAGAGCGATAGACTTTGGGCATGCGACGGGGCCAAGCAAGACATCGCGTAAATAACCTGCTGCACTGTTCTCCAGCAATTTCTCTGTGTAGTTCGATCAGCCCAGCAACGTCCAGAGGCGTCTCAGGGCCCACTTGGCCGGCCAAATGTTGTGAATCCAAGAACAAGCACAGAACACAATGGCATAAAGCCGCCGAGGGAACGGGTGGCTATTCCCAAGCTGTCCAAAGGCCCACCGCGCCACTACTGCGCCTTCTCGGTGACTGGGGTGGCATTCTGAACAGCAGCGCCCTCGTTGGCCTTGATATCAGCAGCGGTGGTGCCGCTCTCGGAACTGTCGTCGTCCCCGACGCGCCCGAGCGAACCCCGACGCCTCCTGCGTGTCACACAGCATGGTCAGCAACCACCGCCAAATCTCTCGCGCCAGGGCAGGGCTTGTAAACCAATCTCACCTGATCGTTTCCTTGTCCTGAAGGAGCTTGATGACCACAATGAGGATCAGACTGACGGAGCCCATCGAGGTCGCCGTGATGAAGCCCTTGCGGTACCGCGGGGCCTCGATCTGTTGCCAGACAATGAGCGGCAGCCATGCGGCCATCACACCGACCATGGTGTTCATAGTGGCCAGCACGATGGCGCGTTCTTCCGTGTCGTCGGTACAGATCTCGTTGGCCCATCTGGAAGACGGGAGGTCAGGGACGACGTTGCGGGAGCGCCGCGGGGATTAAGAGAACCCACGTAAACACAATTCCGGACAGGCCCACATGGGCACCAGCCAGGTAGTAGCACGCCCATTTCCAGTTTTCGGGGATGTACCACACAGCCAGGGAACCGAGCGTGATGAGGTTGAGGACGGCGCCAAAGAGAAGGATCGGGTAGCGACGCCCTTTGAGGACCGTGTCCGAGATCCACGCGTACACGATCGCCGAGAAGGCCTGCATGGCAAACACCCCGCTGGGATAGAGATTGATTTGCTGGACCGTGTACTTGGGGTTCGTGTGGTACTTGAGGTATTGCGGGAAGATGGGCGTGCCGCCGGTTCCGCTGATGAAGCTACAGAGAGAGTTAGTGTCATCGGGCAGCTGCTATTTACCGGGGTGCGCGGGTGCCCGCCTACATGTAGTAGAAGCTCAGCAGCCAGATGTGCCACGATGTGAAGACCTTTTTGAACTTGGCGAGTGAAAAGGGGGCACGTTGCCTGCGCTCCTCGAGGGCCATGCGGCGTTTGGCCAACTCGATCTCCTGCAGATTGAGGAAAGACATGGTTAGAGGGACTCGGATCTCTAAAGAAAATACAAAGGGGTGATAACCGGAAGCTTGATTACCTCGTCCGAAAAAATCCTCCTGCTGGCGGCTGTGTCCGGGAGATCGGGCAGAAACAGGTAGCTGGCAACTATCACGGGGAACGAGATCACGCCGTCCATGATGAAGAGCCTAGGAGGACACGTGTGAGTCTGTGAAAACGACGGTCGGACACGACGGAGCGGATGGAACAAGCAGTGACAGCACTCACCATTTCCATCCAGGCAGCCCACCGCGACCATCGAGGCCCGTGACACCAGCCATCAAAAACCCAGAAAAGAGCATAGCGATGGAACCACTGGCGTTGAGAATGCACGCTCGCTTGGCCATCTCGTCCTTGCGGTACCACGAGCCGATCATGTACTGAAGGCCGGGATAGTAGCCGGCCTCAGCGAGTCCTGATCAGGGCCTGTCAGCCCGACTTTCGGTAATGGGGATTGTGAGATGGAGACAAACCAATCAAGAAACGCAGGGCGTAGAGACCGGAGGTGCTTTTGACGCCCGCGGCACAGAACGTTAACAGGGTCCAGACAACCTAGAATCGGGTGTGATTGGTCAATCATAGTCGAGTGGGAAGTTGTCCCTGGGGGAGCACAGAGAAACCCTGGGATCGGCGTAGTTACCTGCAACGATGGAATGTAAATAGATGGGCGGATCCGGGTCAACAAGATGTTACTCGGAATCTCGCCAACAATGTATCCAACCGTGAAGGCTGTCATGGCGTAGTTCAGTTCGTTGCCATACATGCCGAGGTCCTCCTTCCTGCGCCGTTGTCAGATTACGATGCCTCCCACCACCCTCGCACCATTTGAAAAGCGTCCTAGCCCAGGGCGTTGCGCAAACCCACATTCCGGACACAAACGCATTCGTGAGGTTGGCTTGGTTCAGGTACTTTGTAAAAAAACCTGTTTGGAAGAATTAGCCAAGTCTCTTGGTGAGTTTCGGGACTGTACTCACCGAGGCAGCCGAGCGTCAGTAGGGTCAAGTCTAGCTTGAGCAAGAAACGCCGCTCCTTGGGCGACTTGTCCAACGTGTCCCAGACGAAACGCTTCCACGTCTTTTCTTGGGATCCCACATCTTTATCCAAGGACTCCGAGTCTCGAGTCATCTTGTGAACAGACGCTGTTGCTCGGAAGAAAAGGTGACCGTGGTTTGGGTTGGTTGATGATGTGGCAAGCGGCTTGGAACAGATACAAGAACAGCAAGGAATAACTACGGCGGTGATGAATGATTAATTATATCGACTTGCTCTCGAAGCCCCTTGTCGATCGCGATGGAGTCCCAAAATGACGAAGTCCTGTTTGCCATGATGCTGGCAACCCGACCACTGGGTTTGAGACGCCGCCCAATGCGGTAGTTTCAGTCCGCGCCCAGGGATAGGATTCATCTCCCTTGGCCTATTCCTATTGAGGTTACCTGGCCCCTATTTATCAACACTTGCGCCATCGCGAGCCCGCCGTACACCATCTCTCACTCCTTGCGGCTCTCTCACGTGTGCCTTGATGCCCCGTCCCGCTGGGCGCCCACAGCCTCCTCTCCATGTCGGCCTCCCCTCCTCTGTCTTTCATCCCTCCATCAGTGGCTTGATCCGTTGTCCAAACCGTTCCCGACATCGTCATCCAACGGCAAATAACCAACCAACATGGGTTCAGCCATCTCCCCGCAGCAGCTGCTGCGCATCGCAGTCATTGGCACCGGTCCCGGTGGCCTGTCGTCAGCCATCGCCTTGTCGGAACTGCCCAACGTCGACCTCCGCATCTACGAGAAGGCCGGCGAACTGAAGAACCTTGGCGCCGGCATCAGCATCAACCTCAACGGCTGGAAGGTCTTGGAGCTGCTTGGCATCCGGGGCCGCGTCAACGGCGCGTCGACCAACCCAACGGTGCAGAGGTAAGTGGCGTGCCGGCTGCCTGTGCCCATGGTGGCGGTTGAACCTTGCTAACCACAACCAAATCCTTTTGGTGCCAGGAATGCCTACACAGGAGAGATTGTTGATCCTGGGGTTCCGCACGACCCGAGCGATGCTTATGAAGCGCGCCGGGTGAAGCGTCTTGTCTTGCAGGAGGCCTTGGCTGACAAGGCCCCGGGGCATCTGATTGAGTTCAACAAGAAACTCGTTGGCCTTGAAGATCTCGGAAAAGCAGGGGTGAGGGTGTCGTTTGAGGACGGCGCCGAGAGGATTGTAGATTTGGTGGTGGGGGCCGATGGAATCCGTTCAGTATGTCCGCTGCATTTCCTCGTCCCTCAGGTTGAAACATCGCCAACAGACCATTTCACTCACGCGGCTGGTGCAGGTGGTGAGGCAACACATGGCCCCTGATTACCCCCTGGAGTACGCATGTAGGTAGCGCCCTCGGTCGCCCCAGGCCTGCCTTTTGTCGTGTCTCGTACGCGATGCTGAGCAACCACTCCTAACGATGTGATTAACAGACCAGATCGGCTGGCGTTGCCTGGTTCCAGCCGAGAGGTTGAAGGACATCCCCGACTTGCCTCTCATCAACACAAGCTGGTGGTATGGCAAAGCCAAGTCACTGTGGCTGTCGCCTGTGGACGCCGATCTGTCGAACCTGACCGACATTGAGTTCACCGCCCGTGTGTTCAACGAGCCTCCCGTCCCTGGAGAGACGGTGAGCTGGGGCCGTCGCGTCAGCAACGCAAAGGTGTTTTCGCGGTTTAGCGTGAGCTTGCCCCCTGAGCCTTGTCCCACAAGGGAATAATCGACACTGACGCAGACACACCCCTCCTCTAGGATTGTGACCCACGGTTGATCGAAGTCTTTAACCGAGTCTCCGAAGGGAACTGGACCGAGTTTGCCGCCTACGCTGGGCCGTCAATGGACAGCTTAACTGGCTGGGACAAGCTGGTCCTCGTTGGCGATTCCAGTCATCCTTCTGCCGGTATGTATTTTGGCGGTTAGCCTTCCGTTATATGGACAGAGTTGACATGGAGCGCCGACACCAGGCGGTTTCGGATCTGGGTCTGCCTTTGCCATGGCAGACAGCTGGACCCTGGCCCGGGCCATCGAATACGCAAGGGCAAATGCAACGTCGGACTCGATCCCCAGCGTCGTGGCCGAGGCCCTAAGGATCTTTGATACAATTCGAAAGCCGTATTACAAGGCGATGTAAAACAGTCCCCCCTCCCGCTTTCCACTTGGCTTCCGTTCAGGTGACTGACAACGCTGTTTTAGGGCCGACTTTCGGAAATCACAAGCGGCAGTTCTGAAGGAGGTCGGCAGAAAGGACTATGCCGATTTTGACGGCGACTTGCGCAAGAGATTTGGAAGCGACGGGCTGGGGGCGAAGCGTGGAAAAGGCTTCCTCGCATTTGTGTATCAGAACGACATTGGGCAGACGTGGAAGGAGTTTGTAGAGTGTGATCAAGCACGCTGGAAGACGCATGATTGAGGGGGCGGGAGCGCTAGGCGGCTTGGTCGGCCATTAGATGGGTTTGATTTAGATAGACGCCCGTCACTGGACGAGTAGAACATTCACCTTGTGCAATGAACTGTGTAAGATATATCTGCTGGCCACGATTGCTCTGGCAATGCGCCAACACCAAGTTCAGTCTGTTGCCAGTACCTGCTTAGTACATTGACGCAATGCTGGAGGAGCTGTGACCCCGGGCTGTGAACGTGTCCCCATTAGAATGCCTTGGAGTATTGACGCCATCCGTGGCTGCCCTGGCCCATGTTCCCCGAAAGGGTGTCAGCATCCGAAGGTGGTTACGGGATCTTGGTAAGCTAGGCTCGGCCCTGTCGGTTCATTAACTAGTCAGATATTCTCGGGGCCCAAAGTCTATCCGGCGACTCCAATGCCGGCACCCCATGGACTTCGAAGTTGGGGGCTGAGGGTCCGGACCAAAATTGCCCTCTTTGGAAAGTTGGCTTGTGTTAGTTGAGCCAGGGCCATGACGTGACCTGTCAGCAATCCGGTCAGGTCCAGAGGGGGCAGGGTTTCTCGAGCCAGTAACTGGATCTATCACCGCAACCCAGACTGGCCGTGAGCTCATGATATTGGCTCCAACCCCGTGGATGGATTGCGCTCTACCCAGCGGCGCCGAGATGCTGCTTAGGTCGGGGCTGTGGTCTCGGCGTCGTTCAAGCCCTTCATGAACACGCCCGGGCGAGGTTCGGGGTGTGGTCTGGGCTGGGGTGTGGTTTATTAACACTTTGATTGGAGTTCAGTGCTTCGATGGCAGGCAGGGAGAGCGTTTCTGGTAGAAGTCAAGAATTAAACGTTGGTATCATCATACCATCTCCCTCCACCTTGGTCCTCACATAAAACTCAAGGCTTGATCCAATCCTAGCGACTTCAAACCTTACATTAGGGACTGCCCAAACAAATCCAGTTGCGCGTCCAAAAACAAGCTCGTATCCCAATCAAAAAACAAATGGTTGGCATTTGCCATGGCCGGATCCACGAGTTCCCTCCCCCTCACGCCCGGGTCCGGCATGTCGTTGACCGGATCGTTCTCTTGCGGGGGCGGCGGCGAGCCGAGCTGGGGGTCAATGATCTGGTCCAGGATCTGCGTCAGACGGCCCTGCACCTGCCGGCTGAACTCGGCGCTGTTCCCGCCTCGGCCCGGCATCCAGCTCAGGCAAGACACGTAGATGGTGAGTTCTCGGATGACCTCGGCCCGGACAAGACTGGGCCGTCCGCTGGCGCCCAAACTGCCGCCGCCGGGGCCACCGCGCGTAAACGAAGAGGGCCGGTGCAGCAGCTCTGCCGCGAGGGTGTCGGCGCAAGGGAGGCCGTAGGGCAGGAACTGATTTATAGTGTTAGGTGTGGAGGGATGAACGGAAGGGAACTGGAAGACTTACGACGGCGGAAAAGTCGCTGCGGACTTCGCGCATGAGCTCGCGTTGTTCGTTGAACACGAGGACAATCGAGAGCACGTCCTTGGCTGCCGACAGGAGGAGCTCGATGCTTTCGGGAGATTGGTCGTGGCGGGCATTGAAGCGGAAGAGCAGGAAGGTGGAGAAGAGGTAGTCGAGATAGAAGCGGAGGAGGAACCAGATGTCGTGGGAGGTCATGGATCCGTCCCAGACTGACGGCGAGTACTTCATGATGTCAGGGCAGCTGCTCCAGATGGACTGGAGGTTTTGCAACACAAGTCTAAGACCGAGGGTTAGCAGTGGCTGTGGGGTGCAGTTCTGAGAGAGAACTCACTGCGCTCTACCGTGGACGCTGGCGACATTGTTTACCCCGAGATGCATCTCCAAGACCTCTTCACGAACAGTTGCGAGCAAGTACCGCAGGCGCATGAAGGTCGTTGTCCGGCGGCGACCATCCGTGTTCCATCCGTGCGCATCGAGTTTGCGGAGTTCGTGCTCCAGCTCGGGCCCAACCAGGTCGTCGTCGTCAAAGTCCAATGGGGCATCCAAGCAGCAGTAGCTGCGGTGAATCAGGGGTGGGCGGCCGAGCGTTGTGGCAATCGTCTTATCCATCGCGTAGACCGCGGTGAAGCATCGGCGACGCCACTGGTGCATAAAGCCGGGATACTCGGCAGCTTGCGAGCCGCCACCCGTGGCGCTGTCTTGATGCATCCCAGTGGTGTAGATGGTGGAGGTGAGCTCCATGAATATGGAATAGAGGTACTGACCTGTTGGTGCTTGGTAAGTAGCAGTTTCACTCGACGAGACCTAGGGGGGGTATCAACGTACTGGAGTCACCGAACCGGTACAAAGCCAGCAACAGCTGGTTGTACTTGAACGCAACGCCGAGCTCGTTGACGACGGGGGACACGCTCGTCAAGGTGGTCAGGGTGTCGGTGATGCCATGGAATGGCTGGATGAGATCCTGTTTGCTCCGCTTCTGTGGATCGAGCCTCGTGAAATCACGGCTGTGGATATGGATCAGGCACAGGCCGGCCATGGCGAGGATATTCCCAATCGTCTCCCATCGCAGGTTCTCCCCGGTGATGGAGTGACATACTTGCTCCACGGTTGTCAGTCTTGTAGCTTGAATTGGTTGGTATGAGCTCTGGAAGATGCGGATCACAGTGCGCAGTTTCGCGTCGTCGTCGTTGATGGGGACTTCGGTGGTGATTGTGCGGAACAAGGCGTCGGTTGCTGGCAGCATCAGCTTGTGGGGGACAATGGGCATCCTGATCACGTGGTAGATGTGGCTCATCAGGTTCTCTAAGAGGACAGCATGTTCCAGAACGAAGTCGATAATCTGCAGTCCGAGATCCAGTCTCTTCCGGTCGATGGTGTGGGTCGTCGTGGTGCCGGGAGACGTCGACGTCCCGGAGTAGGCCGTCATGCCCAGCGGACTCTGGCCTTCGCCTGCCGTGAGACCGGTGCGGTAGCTCCCAGGGCCAACAAACCCTCCAGTTTGAACCGGGGGCGTGGTAATCTCGATCGGGCCTGTGGGAATCGGGGTGGGCGGCTCTGGCTGCGTCTCGGATCTGGCATGCCCGGGCTGCGGTTAGCGCCCTTGTCTCGGCGAACACCAAAAAGACTTACGGCAGTGACTGCGGCTTTGCCGCTGCTTCCTGCGCCCTGGTAGTGGCGCGTACCCGTCCAGTCTGCGCGTCGAAGCGAGCTGCTCGGAAGCGCCGCGTCATTGGCGCCGCCTCGTAGACGCAGTCCAGACTCTTGACCACGCAACGGCCACATCTCGGAGTAGAATGGTCGCATTTGACCTTGGTAGTCCGGCACCGCTCGCACGACTGCAGCGTGCCATTCCGGCGGAAGTTGACCCCTGGCCTGGAAGCCATGAGTCGGGCGGCTGAAACGGACTCGACGAAGACGGAGTTCGGGCCATGCTTGGACGGCCCTCTCGAAGTCGGTCAGTACGGTCTGGGCTCTGGAGTGGGTGTTGTTTCAGATCTGCCATCCATTCCTGGTCCCTCAGGGGGATTCCACGAGAATGAGCAAAAGCACGCCATGCCGCCTGGACCAATCGCAACACTCGAAGTCGCGCGTCCAACTGCATCATGACAGGTCAGCACCGTCTTATCTCCCCACCGACTCTTTCAAGATGTCTGCGGCGTTCTGTGGTGTTGGTAATTCATGACAAATGCCACTCCAGTGCGCGGATCACCAGCCACCAGCCCTCAATTCCACCTTGTTATCCATACAAGACGTCCCAGAGCACGACGCTACCTACGGAACGAATGCAGCTTGCGACCGACAGCCTGGACTTCCCGAGACGCAGGCCGACAACGCACGCCGCGTGGGCAGGACGGGCGGTGTCAACGCACGTAAAGTTTAGTACACAAAGTGATGTCCTAGTGAGGGTAGTTGTACAGCATTTACGCGACCGAAACCGACTCATGGAAGGGGGGCGCGAAGTACGAGTCATCCAACCCTGAGCCCAGTCAGGACGCCAGCCGTCTGGGTGATCCAGGTCATCTGAGAGATTCGGGCCGTCCGAGTGTTTGTTGGAACAGAGGGCATTTTCGGAACCAAGGGTTAGGGTTATCATCTGTAGG
>MU856130.1:0-10802 GCA_033296695.1 Staphylotrichum tortipilum
GCCGGGCCCAGATTGCAGCTGGCCGGGTAGAGAACCCGGTAGCTGAAGAGAGCAGACCGGAAAGCCCTGATGAAGCCGGGGACTGTATTGTAGTTGGTTAGGTTAGGTGTAATGGAGGGGGTTGAAGAAAGGGGGTAGGTTTTGTGCCAAGCTTTTTTGGGTGGCCGAAAGGTGGGGGTGGCCGAAAGGGGGGGGGCCCGACTTACCCAAAAGGCTCAGGTGCCAGGTGCCGCGGAGGTGTTGAAAATTGTCCCGCTATGGCATGTTGACAAACGTCATGGTTACGTGCTGGTTCCAACCCGTATTCCACAATCCACCAAGGATGAGTCGGGTTGTCAACAAACATGAAAAGGGTCCATTTAAACAAATCCACGATTTTCAATTTGTCTCTGCGACTGCCCTTTGACCTGGCTTTGGCCCCAAACAAGGTCCGCCAGGATGCACAACATCCGACTGATATCCTCTTGCTGGCAATTCTTCAGGTGTTCTCACACTATGGACACTAGGTAACAATCAAGACCACAATGGCCTGGTACCTTCCTAGCACAATATCTCGCCGACTGATGTCGGCAGCCAGGGGATGGGGAAAACGTCCCTCGGCAACCTTCTTCCAGCCAGGTTTATGGTCTCAGATGTCTGGTCATCGGGGCCTGGCCAACACCAAACCGAACAACCACATCAGTCGGAAGCACCAGGTGGCCATCATGGCTGTCTCCGGTTCAGCACTTGCTGCCATTTTTCTGTACCGTCAAACTCCAGCGAGGATGGATTCGGGGCCAGAGAAACCGGGCGTTGTATCGCGAGTTAACGCCGCCGAGAAAGCACCCATGGTAAACAACCTTCCGTTCAGGGAATAGCAACAAGTAAACTAACAGGTCTTAAGGTAACCTTGCCCCTCGATGGCCAAGAGCCAACGTCCCACTCACGAATCCTGTTCTACGAACGTCTCTACGAGGAATCCGGCGACACCGCCCTCGACCTCCCCCAAGAAGACGCCATCCTCACCACCGCCCCCAGCGTCCCTCCCCCCATCACCCGGGACTACCCGGTCCTCCTCAACGTCTCCCTGACCACCTCCACCAAACTCGTCCAGCTCACCAACCAGTACAAATACGAACAATGGACCTTCAACGGCACCGTCCCAGGCCCCTTCATCCGCGCCCGCGCCGGCGACGTCATCAACCTCACCCTCACCAACCGCGACGCAACCGGTAACCCGCACAACATCGACTGCCACGCCTTCACCGGCCCCGGCGGTGGCGCCACCCTCACGACCGCGGAAGAAAACGAATCCAAAACCGCCCGCTTCAAGCTCCTTTACCCAGGCCTCTTCCTCTACCACTGCGCGGCGGCACCCGTGCCCGTGCACATCGCTAACGGCATGTACGGGTTGATCTACGTGGAGCCCGCATCCCCGTCCGGCGGACCGACCCTCCCGCCCGTCGACCGCGAGTACTACGTCATGCAGTCCGAGTTCTACCACGAGCCGCCCGAGGTGGACGACGACGGGCGGCCGGCACGGACGGTCGAGTTCTCGTACCCCGGCGGGATGCGCGAGGAGCCCAACATTGTGGTGTTCAACGGGCACGAGGCGGCGTTGACGCGGGACAAGCCGCTGAAGGCCAATGCTGGGGAGACGGTGAGGGTGTTCTTTGGGAATGTGGGGCCGAACCTGACGAGCGCGTTCCATGTGATTGGGAGCAACTTTTTGAGGGCGTATCGGGATGGAGATGTGCTGAGCCCGCCGGGGAGGTTTGTGTCGACGGTGGTGGTCCCGCCCGGGGGGGCGACGGTGGTGGATATGAATATGGTGGTGCCGGGGACGTACGCGCTGGTGGACCACGCGATTTTTAGGTTGGATAAGGGCGCCGTTGGGTTCTTGAATGTGTCGGGGGCGCCGAGGCCGGATATTTCGGGGAGTGTTGGGGCGGCGGGCGCGCCGTGTGTTGGGTGTAAGTTGCACGCTTAGGGGGTCGGGCCCATGGCGGGAGGCGCGGGGAGGGGGGGTGAAACGGGCTACCTGTGGCAGGAGTATGAGAAGTTGGGCCTTGGAGAGGTTAAATAAACGTTCTAAGCCAACAATCCATCTCGATGCTTGAGGCAACAAATCTGGGCCAGCCGCTTCTCCATGGAACTCGACGATCACCCACTCCCCCCTTTGCGTTTGCGCCTGCACCGCTCTAATTCGAGTTGGTTATCGTACCGCCGTGCGGTGGGGAAGTTGGCCGGTGCTTGGGTGGACCTGCGCGAGTTGCAGTTCGGAGAAGCCCCTCCGGTGGGCGGTGAGACGAGTGAGGGCCTCAGCTTGGCGAGGGTACCGCGCCTTGAGGGCGGCGATGTTCGTCTGTGCGTGTAACGAGTACCCTGAGAGCTCACGCGACTCGGATTCGAGGGCAGAGAGAGCGGCTGTGCGGCCGTCATCGAATTTCTGGATCTCGATGTAGAGCGTGACCAGCTTGGCGCCAAAGTCAATGAAAGTGACGATACCCGTGGCGATGGAGAGGGCGCTGAGTGGATCCATGGACTCGCGCGGTTTCACGCTGATACGGGGTTGAGAAAGGGGGGGTCGTGTGCTGCCAGTTGGCGTCGTTACGGCGAGCATCGCGAGGTTGGGCAGCAGAAGCCCCAACCTCCTCAGCCCAAGGACGCGAGAATGACCAGCTGCGCCACGCGGGGATGAGGGCAAGGCTGCGGATCACGTGGTTCAGCTGGCAGGACAGCTCAGCTGTTCCCGCGCCATCTCTTTCAGCTGCTGTTGCCTAGTACAGGTAATGAGGGGGGAGCTGAGCTGACGCTCCGAACGGCCCTGGGTTTTTCGCAAACCTTGTGCGGCAAACCGTGGCATCTTGAGACGGTATCACAACGACGACGGGTCATCTAGCGTGCTCCTCCAAAACTGCGGCTGGTGTCGTTGCTGGCACTGCGGTCACACCAACACTTGGCGTGTAGGCCAGGAGGCGGCGGCTGGAGAAAGCCAAGCCATAACAGTCGAGGCAAATCTGGAGGGTTGGCTGATCAGACGTGGAAACCCCGGTCCGTAGGTGCCCAACTCTAATACACGACGATGAAGGAACTTGGTACAAACGCGCGACACTCAACCCAGCTTGATGAGTAGGTCCCGAGACCCAGCATCCTCCTGAGGCGGACTTAGGGCTCTGCGGGGAACCAGAGGATATGCGAGAATATGGAACGACCTGACCTCGGCCCGCGGTCTATTATCAGGGGTGGGGACGACGGACGCGGGGAATGCTGGCATCCGCGGGAAAAGCGGGAGAGAGCCGTGGAGGTGTGTCGATCTTAATCTGGGTACCTGGGCTAAGCACCGCAACGGTGCAACGGTGACACCGAATGCTACCCAAGAAGCGCTACCGTTGACGGGTTCGATGTCGAACCGCAACCCCCTGACCTGGCGGCCAGATCTGCGGGGATGGAACCTGAACTTCGCCAGGAAGAGTACCCCTTCTCTGGGCATGAGCCAGCGGCTATTCTCAATCTGGAATAGGTTCTGTGTGGGGTGTGGGGGGACTCCAACACGGCGTTCGACGTCGACCACGCGAGGAACATCGGGGTTGGGGAAAACCGTTTGCGGGGGCGGATCGGCTCGTTCACAATCCTGAAACAAGGAAACAATTTGGGAAGATCACGACTACTTACTGGAAATGAGGAGAAGACTGGCCGCATGTGAACACGACGAGCGGCCTGGATCAATCTCATAAACCCATTCCCTCGATTCCTCCCTTCACTACTTCTACCATGGCATGGCATGATGCACCATTCTTGCCACGATACCCATCATGTTGCCCCTTGTCCCCCTTTTCCTGACCACAATCCTCACCGGTCGGGCCACCGCGACTCCATCCTCGTCAACAAAGGCAGCATGCAACGAGATAGCTGCCGCGGTCCCTTCTCGCGTCTGGAGCAATCAACTCTCCCCGAATTACTTCTCCGAGGTGAACTCGTACTGGTCCACCGCCCTGCGTGATGCCAAACCCGCTTGTCTCGTCCTGCCACAGTCGGCACAGGAGGTGGTCGCTGCTATCAAGGTTCTGAACAAGTACCCCGACGTGCTGTTTGCCGTCAAGAGCGGGGGTCATACGCCCAACGAGCGCCATTCCAGCATCAAGGATGGAGTCCTCATTTCCACCCGGGACCTGTCTGGTGTGACCTACGACGACGAGACGCAGATTGCCTCGGTGAAACCTGGCGGAGAATGGAATGACGTGATCGGCCCGCTTGTAGAGAGAGGCGTCGCAATCGTCGGTGGCCGTCTCGGTATGTTCTCTTTCACGCGTCCCAGTTCGTGGAAGGCTTCTAACGGCAGGCGCTCAGGGCTGGTGGGTGTCGGCGGGTACCTCTTGCAGGGAGGTATCTCTTTCCTTTCAGCCCAGTACGGCCTCGCCGCCGACGTGAGTTTTTCCGCCGCCAGCGGAACCCTGTCTTGATACTGATGGTCTCGTCAGAGCATCGTTGGATGGGAGATGGTCACCGCGGACGGCACCATTCGCACAGTCGATGCTTCCGAGGAGCCGGAGCTCGCTGTGGCTCTTCGGGGCAGCGGCAGCCAGTTTGGTGAGTGCCTGCCTCCGCCCAACGATACCGCTCAAGCGCTAACCAGACCAAGGCATCGTCACGGAGTTCAAGGTCAAGGCCTACCCGATCGGACAAGTCTGGGGCGGCATGCGCATCTACAGCGGAGGGAAGGCCGATGAGATTTACGCTGCCCTCCACAACTTCGTCCCTGGCAATGCCGAGGACGAAAAGTCGGCCATCATCCTCACGGATGTCACGGCAGTCGGAGGTACCAGGATCTTCCTTATCTTTTACTTTTATGCGGGCCCGAAACCACCGACATCGGGTCCTCTTGCGCAGTTCCTGAACATCGGCTCGATGATCGATATCACGTCGACCCAGTCTTACGCCAAGCTGGTAAGCCCCCCTGGATCGCCTTCCCGCGACTTGGTATCTAACATTCATCTCCCCGCAGCTGAAATCGAACGGAGAAGGAGCAGTGCTTCTCCAGTCTCGCGTGTCTTTCCGAGTAAGCATTCAGATCGAGCACCGTGGCTCGGTTGACACTAACTCGGCATCAGACATTTACCCTCCCCTACGTTAAGGAGGCGCCGCACATGTACAGCGAGATCTCGGACAAATTCCGATCGCTCGTGTCAGACATCCTTAAGAACCCGCTCCGCCTCACATCTCAATGTTCCATCGACTTCCAGCCCTTCCCCTCCATTATCGGAAAGCACTCGCAAGAACGCGGCGGCAACGCCATGGGCATCTCCGGCTCCGACATCGACCGTGTCCTCCTGGAGATCCAGTGCTCGTGGGCCAGCAAGAACGACGACGCGATTTTCAGGGAGGCATCCAAGCAGCTGACGGACTGGCTCGAGGTCAAGGTGCCCGAGTGGACAAAGGGCCGCGAGTTTTATCTGCCGTATCTGATGAACGATGCTGCTGGGGACCAGAACGTCACGGGCACTTATCGCGGGTATGGCAAGTTCAAGGCACTGCAGGCCGAGATGGATCCCCAGGGGTTCTTTAAAACGAGAGGAGGCGGGTTTGTGTATTAGTGAACCGGGATTGCACGTGTTCTGCCTTCTTGGTGCTGCCCAAGGGTGTTTGCCACAAAACTTTCCATTTTTCTATAGTTAGTTAGTTCGTTATAACTATAAATATGAGTGTTGAATCCGTTGGAGACAGAAAGAAAAGCAGCATAACTATTGTCCTAAGATACCATGGAGGAATGACTCTCCTGGGGGAGGCATAGCAACCCCGATGCTGACTTTGGACTGACAACTCTTTTCACCTTGATGCATGCAGCACGCCCTCGGGCCAGTTCGGCTGAATGACCGCGCTGTTGAACTAGGAATACCCTCTGCTGACAAAGTGACAAAGGCGATAAGATAGACACAGGCTGGGCCGCTGGTGATGTATGCCACTCTTCCTGACGCTTCCACTCAATACAGGAACGATCCGCACCCACATCAGCGGAACCTCGGCTGCTTCTCCAGGAACAAATCCTGCATAGATTGCACAATCCAATCGCTGCGCCTTTCCCCATGGGGTTTCCCCGCACCGGTTAGCGTGTCTGGATATCTGCAACCGCGTTCCTGATGGGGGTGACGGGCGAATTCCAGCCCAATGCTAATTAGGTCTAACCCCAACCGCCTCCTCTCACATGCCAACATTGCTGTGCCTGAAACCTCAACACATTTCCAATCGTTGTCAGTTCTTGGGGAGTGGCCGAGGTGATCCTGCTTGGCTTGCCGCTTCTTCAACCCAGTGATGTCGACAGCGAAACCAACCGAGTCGCATTGATTCTAATCTCCAGCATGGCCAAACATCTCAACCAGCATCCAGGCCAACACAGTTCCCTCGACGTCGCCATGTCCACCCCATCAACCCCGCCAGCCAAGCGTAAACGGGTCCGCACCGCGAGCCAGCTCGAGCAGAAGCGGTTGGCAGACCGCATCAAGCACCGGGAGAACCGGCACGAGAATAAGAACCGCCTGGATAAGATGGAGAGCGATATCGCCGAGATTAAATTCACCCTACAGGCCCTCGTTACCCACCTTCAAGCTCGAGTCCCGAGTCCGGCACTCCCGGATCCGAGTCTAACTCTGAGCTGCCCAAGGCGCCAGGACCTTGACCTTCTTCGGCCATGTCAGGGGTCTTTCTACGATGACTCTGCATCCGTGCCCCCCAATCTTCTTCTGGGCTCGCATTTCACAGACGGAGATCAAGCATTCGAGCCACAGGCTTTGGCTCCGTGGCTGCGGCGCACATGGGCCCCTGCGTCTCCTGGCAACAAGAGACTCTGGGTAGCTGCGCCGCGTATAGAACCCAAGTTGCTCAACTGCCAATGCGGCTCGCAGCATCTCGACCGGTTCGACTGCGTCGACCAGTGCAACATCACGACGTTCTACCAACACCAGATCGCAACCTTCCCCACGACGATCACACGAAGTCTCACCCCAGGAATCCTTCCCCGAAATCCATCGCTGCCGTCCATGATGCTACATACGATGGACGAGAACATCGCCACCTTCCTCATCACAGGGTTCCTCCGGCAGTACAGAAACAAGGGGATAGAACAGCTGCTGAGCTTCTACCTGCTGGGATATCGGTACATGAGGGTATGTCAAGTCCCTCCCCCGCCTTGTTACCTCGCCCGGCTGACTCTCGCCCTCCCAGTGGCAAATGAGCCCATGCGAAGAAACGATCCGCGACGTTCCAGTTTGGATGCTCCCGACCGACATCCAACGATCCAACCCCCACTCCGTCATCGTCGACTACATCCCCTGGCCGCGCCTCCGCGACCACCTCTGCACCAGCGGGGACGAGGACCTGGCGCGCTCGGTCTACTTTTACTTTGAGTCCACAGAGTTCGTCTGGCCGGCCGAGCGACCCGTCTTTGCCCAGAGCGAAGGGGGGCAGATGGCGCCAAGTTTGGAGTTTGAGCGGGCTGTTGGGAAGCTGGAGCATTGGCGGCTTGGGGCTCCCTGGTCGGATGCGTTTCCGCATTTGTTGCATTTAGTTGAGCCCTGATGGGCGATGGATGGGATGGGGCAGGTTGGGGGAGGAGACCCAACGGTATGATATGTGACTCCCATGCTGTCTGCTACTCAACGAATAACACCAACAGGTATCATAACTAAACATTGCTCAGCACAATCCCAATTGCTGTGGGAAAACACAAATCCGGGATTAACCACGATCCCCTTGCTATCTACAGCAGCAACGGCACTCCACGTCCCCTGCCTCCCATCTGATAGGTCGAGATTCACACAACTTCATGTGGCATTCCACTCAAACGGCGACTTTTGTTGGTCGACGGCAAATGTTCGGCGATCTTTACCATCGCCACACGGAGAGAGCCGATGGAGGGGGAGTTACGAACCCACCACGAGCTATCAGCACCGAGGAAGCGCCGGACAAAGCATTGTTTACTCCACAGCGCAAAAGGATTTGGGGGTTCCTCCGAAGGGCTGAAGCAAGCATTTGCCAAGGCAGCCGGCGGTCTATCT
The DNA here is from genome assembly GCA_033296695.1 of Staphylotrichum tortipilum. Lineage (NCBI taxonomy): Eukaryota > Fungi > Ascomycota > Sordariomycetes > Sordariales > Chaetomiaceae > Staphylotrichum > Staphylotrichum tortipilum. The sequence continues at coordinate 8,031 of MU856130.1, forward strand.
GCCGTGGTGGATGCACAGGGGTGGATGAGATGAGACTTGGACGGGACGTGGTATTGGGTACCGATTGGTTCTTGTTTGTCCTCTTGATCGTGGGTTTTGAGTGATCACTGGTGAAAAGATCCTTGTGAGCCAGGATTCCGAGGGGTACTCACTACCATCTATCTCTCCCCCATCACTCTTGATACGCAGTACATCCCCTCACTGCCGAGCTACGGAGGCTGAGTTGACAGCTCTGAGCCGTTCCAGCAACATGGAGGACCCAGGGCAGCCGCATAGCACCATAACAAATTTGGCCTAGCACTCGGTCAACTGCCAGTGCGGCGAAACCACTCCCCTCCTCGGAGTCGGACCGTCTCAGTGAATCCGGTCTCGCAACCAGCCCCCGTTGCCCTTGGGGAGCCCCAGCTTTCCCCACGCATATGAGGCGGGGAACAGTGTTGGTGACGAAGTTGGAAACGAAACTGGGACGAAAGCGGGATAAACATGGGGGCAGGGCCGGGGTTGGGGCCGGAGAAGGCGGAGAGACTGGGGATACTCGACGCCTCGGCGGCGGGGAAGAGATAATGTGACCAATAGCACCTTGAGACGAGACCTTGCTGCAAGATAGGCCGTTCTATGTTGTTGAGTTGACTGATGCAGGGCCGATTGCGCTCACGATCGACTCAGCCTTCCCCGTCGGCCTGAACCAACTCATGCCGTCACCCCTCCTCAACTGAGGATCTGGAAGTCTTAAAGGGTTCATATCCTCTCCCATTCTGGCCAGTGTGTCATACTCCAACCAAGCCAGTCAGGTTTTGCACATTCGTCACACCTTACACAGGCACACACGCCCGCCCGCCCCCCGCAGAGGTACGCAAACCACCCCACTGGCACACGCAACAAGCGTGGGACGAACGCCATCCTCGCCCACAATGTCCGTCAAAGTCGACGAGGTCCAGGCCGAGCACTGTCTCCAGGACGCCACCATACCCGCCATGGACGAGAAGGGCGCCCTCGCTGCCGCCGCAGCCGACAGCGGCGAAGTCGACGCTCTCATCAACCAGATGGAGTCAGAGCTCACCGCCCAGGGGGGTCTCCGCAAGGGCTTCTTCAACCTCGAGTTCAAGAACCCGCGCCACTTCACGTGGGTCATCGTCGCGTTCGCGTCCATGGGCGGCCTGCTCTCAGGTCTCGACCAGTCGCTCATCTCAGGCGCCAACATGTACCTGCCGGACGACCTGGGGTTGGACACGAGGCAGAACAGTCTCGTCAACTCGGCCATGCCGCTTGGTGCTGTTGGGGGTGCGCTGCTGCTTTCGCCGAGCAATGAGTGGTTTGGGAGGCGGTGGTCGATTATTATCTCGTGTATTCTGTATACTGTTGGGGCCGCGCTGGAGGCGGGGTCGATCAACTATGGTAAGCAAGCACTGATGACCACAGTCCCATGTTCACTTGCTGACTGTAGTTTCACCAGCAATGATCATCACTGCACGCGTCATCCTCGGCGTCGGCGTCGGCCTGGAAGGCGGCACGGTCCCCGTCTACGTGGCCGAGACGGTCGAGAGCCGGGTCCGCGGCAACCTCGTCTCACTCTACCAGTTCAACATCGCCCTCGGCGAGGTCCTAGGCTACGCGGTGGCCGCCATGTTCCTGCGCGTGCCCGGCAACTGGCGGTACATCCTGGGCTCGTCGCTTGTCTTCTCCACCGCCATGCTCGCGGGCATGCTGTTCCTGCCCGAGTCGCCGCGGTTCCTGATGCACAAGGGCCGCGTGCTGGACGCGTACCGGGTATGGAAGCGGATCCGCGGCGTCGAGGACCGCGCGGCGCGCGACGAGTTCTTTGTCATGCGCGCGTCGGTGCTCCACGAGCGGCAGGTCGTCGCCGAGGGCGCCGTCAACAAGCGCTTCCCCTGGCTCGACTTCTTCACGGTGCCCCGGGCGCGGCGCGCGCTGGTCTACGCCAACATCATGATCCTGCTCGGCCAGCTGACGGGCGTCAACGCCATCATGTACTACATGTCAGTGCTGATGAGCCAGATCGGGTTCGACGCCGAGAAGGCCAACTACATGTCGCTCGTCGGCGGCGGGGCGCTGCTCCTGGGCACCATCCCGGCCGTGTTCCTGATGGAAAAGTACGGCCGCCGCTTCTGGGCCAACACGATGCTCCCCGGTTTCTTCATCGGCCTGGTCGTCATCGGCGTCAGCTACCAGATCCCGCTCGACACGAACCTGCGCGGCGCCGAGGCGTGCTACCTCATCGGCTTGGTCCTGTACATGGGCTTCTTTGGGTGCTACGCCTGCCTGACGTGGGTGGTACCGTCCGAGGTGTACCCGACGTACTTGCGGTCGTACGGCATGACGACGTCGGACGCGCTGCTGTTCCTCGCGTCGTTCGTGGTGACGTACAACTTCTCGGCGATGCAGCAGGCCATGACGAGGACGGGCCTGACGCTGGGGTTTTACGGCGGCATCGCCGTCGTCGGGTGGTTCTACCAGCTGCTATTCATGCCCGAGACCAAGGACAAGACGCTCGAGGAGATTGACGTTTTGTTCCAGCGGCCTACGGGCGACATTGTGAGGGAGAATGTGAGGAACATTAGCCGGGCCTTGGGCGGCTGCTTTGGCGGGAATCGGAGGTCGAGAGCAGTGGCCTCTGGTCCGGCACGGGGAGGTGACCCTATGGCGGCGGATAAGGAGGTCAAGGTTGCGACCGAGGCTGTTTAGCGCCCTCCACGACCTGTGTTGGAACAGCTGATTTTTGGGCCACTGCAGTGGTTGTATGAGGGCACTGGG
>MU856131.1:0-10765 GCA_033296695.1 Staphylotrichum tortipilum
GGGGGGGGGGGGGGGGGGGGGGGGGAAGGGGGGGGGGGGGGGGGGGGGGGCGAGCTTGTTGGTGGTGGGCGCCGCGAGGGCCAGGGGGGAGAGGAAGAAGAAGAGGAGGGAGGTGAGCTGCATTGTGGTGGTTGGAGGGAGAGTTGAAGAAGAGGGTCTTAGTTGGAGAAGGTTGGAACGGGGGTTGTGGGCTTGGGAGTTGGTTGAGTGGGCTGGTTAAGTTTGTAGGTTATGTTGGTTGAGGCTTTGTTTGTCAGGCTGGTGATTGCTGCGGTGGTGAGGAGAGTGATGGGGAGTTCGAGGTTCAACCGGCGGATATCACCCCCCCTTATATACACGGACAGGCCGTGATCATGGCATCGTGTCTCCTCACTTCACTGCTACCTACCTACCTACTCTGGCAGATGCTCTATTTCCAGCAATATCCCGTTGGAGACTAGCCAGGCCACACGAGATGACATGGCGGGCACAGCTCGCAGCAACGAAGTCCCAACAGCCTAGGGCAGTGCCTGGCCTCACGAGGCATGTCGGCGGCCGTTCCATGGCCTCGTCAGCCTTGCGTGGTGTCTGGCCAGGCGAGGCAATTGGCCGCCCGGACAGCCAGACTCGGTCAGGCGAGTTCACGACTCGCGTGGCTATCGTGGAGGCTTGCGGGGGCGGAGAGCAATTACCCACGGCCCTTTCGGCGCGCGGCAGCGCAATATGCATGGGCCAGGCTGGTGGATGGGGGCAATATGCGGGCCGACTGCTGGACCGCGCCGCACGCCGGCTGGAGTTGACAGCGGGGAGAGGCGGAGCAGATGGTGGCAGCATCCTTCACTGTGGAGGTGGAGGTGGAGGTCAAGAGTCAAGACTAATCCGATGGTGAGCCTTGCGGAGCAGCGTCGGGATCAGCTCTGTTCGGTTTCTATTCTTTATGTTGAGCAGAGCCACTATCCTCTTCGTCAGCTCAGCAGTACGAGGGTCACGATGAGAGAGCTCCAACTCGGGAGCACGGAATAACCCCTCGCGGCTGGGTAAATCGGAAATGCCCTTGTAGCCGGGGAAAAGACACAAGGAACGGAGGGACCACGGCATGGACTCTGGGCACGGAGAAGGATGCTGTCAATGAGGGTTGGAACTTGGGAGCGCCGGAGCCAACGCAGGTCGCGGGGTCTGCGGCCAACAGCTCACAGGCAGCGAGGCCGACAAAACTACCAACAAGGCCAGCATCAGCCACAGCGGGCTCGCTGCATCGCGAGTCGTGTCGCACGCGCATTCGGCATATCCCAAAAATAACCCGACAGAAAAGTAGCCGCATGCGGGGCAGTGTTGCGCAACTCGCCCGCGCGCAATCCAGGCCGACCCCGCAAATATATCTCCACGCGTACCAACAGCTCTGATGCTGGATCCTTCGCTCTCAAATGATCGAGTTGTTGTCTCTCAAAATAGTTTTGGTGTGGTGCAACTGAGGGGTGACTGGGGAAAGTGGGATGGGACGCTCGGACCACACTGACGAGGTTCCTGTAGCCAAGTGGCGAGATGCTCATTCATCAATGGCTGGATGGCCGAGTGGTCTAAGGCGGCAGACTCAAGATCATCTTCCCCGAAAACCGGGGTGTATTCTGTTCTCGTAAGAGGCGCGCGTTCGAATCGCGCTCCAGTCAATTCCTTTTGCTTTTTTCAGCTCTGTTTTACATTTTGTGCGAGCGACTGGGACGGTCATGAGACATTCCTGGTACCTACCTGGTAGACTAGAGAATGGAGAGAAAAAGAAAAAATCTCGCCTCAAAGCTTTGCCTGCGCCGCCCTCCCCCCTTCTCTCCCCGGCTTGGCGTCTTCCGTGCTCCTTCCCCCTACTCGACCTCGCCATTCACGTCGCCCTCGGCCTTTCCCTCGACCTTTCCCTCGACCTTTCCCTCGACCTCCCTGTTGCCCTTGCTATTGCTATCGCCGTTGCCCTTCGGATCTGTCAGGAAATCAGCTGCTGGAATGGCATCCGAGACGTGGGGTGTTTTATGCATTAGGGCCTGGGACCCAAGGCGGCAGACATCGCCGATTTACAGGATTTCGTGCCTTGAGAATAAGAGATTTGTTCTTGGACTCCCACATTATATCAGAGGCCGCTACTCGGACTCGTCCCAGGTCTCCAAGAGCACCGTCGTAGACGCAATCGCCAATGAAACACTATGTCCTCAAGTTTCAGGGGCTCGGTTTCTCTACGCCGGATAGGACCCATCTTGGTAAGCAACCCCCCTTCCTCGGGCGCGCCTTGGTGGTGGATGATGGACAGACTCTTGTTATATTTCTCTAGACGTGGTTGTTGCTGGCATGATCAAGTCGGGATTAGTGACGCTGGCCCTAGTGCGCGACGAGAAGCTGTGGATAACACATGACGTTGTGTGCCGCATGACCACTGCTATCCTGCACGACGCTCTCGCCAACGGGCCACTATGCTGGGACGTCGTGGTCCAGCGATGCCTGGCCTTGTCTTTGATGGTAGCTCTTCATAGCCGATCCGGGGAAATTATCCGATCGGCAGGTGTACCTGGAGCCTGCCGAGGCTTTTGCTTGTCCAGGCCCTGCGCAAAGGCGGAGAGCTCATCGGGTTGCTCCATAAGCCCGTCCCCCATGACATCCGACGGGGCGCGGCCGCCGATATGGATCATGTCGGCCGAGGCGGCAGCCGAGCGCGCCTTGAACCACAGCAAAGCCCTACAAGCGTCCACGGTTCACGTCAGAGCAGGCCACCGCCGCGTGCATCTCGAGGGGCCTCAGACCAGATGTTGGCGCCACGGAGGCGGCCCCGGCAGCGGCCACGACGCAAGCCCTCCCTTCTTTTCCCGCCGCTACCACCACTCCACTGCGGGCCAGGGATGTGACAGCTGGCGGCCATAATGACGACGACGATGGCGACGACGACCAAATCCCCGTCGACCCCGATCTGGTGCCCGTACACTGCCTCGTACAGCACCCCTATCGGACAGCATTCCAAGGCGTGCAAGTTTACCTCGGCCTAGGCTGTGTTAGATGCTGCCTCCATCTGCAAGACATGCGGGAAACGCTTTGCCAGCAGGGACTCCCTATACGAGCATCTCTTTTCTCTCCTCCTCTTTTGTTGGGTAAACATGCCGTTGCCAAGGCAACTCACCGAGATACCACTGCTGGCAGGAATCATGCCGTGATGTGCATCCCACAGTGCATTCCAGTTCCAGGGCAGCTCCGGAACCATCGGAGCCGGTTTGCTGATAACTAGCCTGTGTCGTATGAATGAAACGACCTGCAGCTCGAAATGCAGAGTCGCAATGGGGTCCCAGCTAGCGGCGGTCTAATGCAAGGTCATTTGGGAGAAACAGCGCAGATGGACAGCATCCAAGCAGGATCCTCGCCCTTCTTCGATGTTTGAGCCAAGGACGAATGGCATTTCCAACCGAGTTGCAGTTGAACTCTGCCCAGCCTCCTCTGCTTCTTAGTCCAGCAGCATGGCATGCCTGTCTTGTGGAGCAAATGCAGCTTGGGGGTCATTCGTGTAAGATGATTGGCCAGTGTCGAGACACCAACACGGCAGCCAGCTGCAGCTCGACCTGAGACCTGCAGCCCAAGCGCGCCAGAACTTGTCTCGACTCGGCCGGTGCCGGGGGGGGTCTGCTTTTCTGACAGGTTTCACAGCCGCCTGCCTCCAATTCAATCACCTTCCCCTCTTCAGTCTTAACCCTCGGCCGGCGCCACCACCAAAGACAGGACACTCGCGACAATCAACTCGGCACCGCAAACCACATCTCTTCCCGTCCACACCTCACCCACCCACAGCAACCATGTCCGCCCAGGCCGCCCCCAGCGACGAGCCCACCACGCTCAGCACGCAGTACGACACCCCGCTGGGCCTCGCCCACACTACCATGCAGGCCCTCAAGGACCGCATCAAACTGCACTACGACCTGGCCAGTGACTACTACTTGAATCTCTGGTTGGCAACCCCCCCCCCTTTTCTTCAACTCTCCCTCCCCGCTTTCCATCATTCGGTACACTGACCCTCTCCCCAGGGGCGAGCACATCCACCACGGCTACTGGCCGACCCCCGCCTCCAAGGCCTCCGAGAGCAAAGAAACCGCCCAGCTCAACCTGATCCACCTGCTCCTCGACATTGCCAACCTCTCTCCCCCATCCACCGCGGGGGCGCCTGCCACCTCGCAGCCATTGCGCATCCTCGACGTCGGATGCGGCATAGGCGGCACCTCCCGCTACCTGGCGACCGCCCTCGGCGCGGCCGTGCATGGTATTACCATCTCGGGGAAGCAGGTGCTGATTGCCGAGCGGTTGAGTCGATCCGCGGCTGCGGCCCCTAACTCTACCACCACCGAGGCAACCCCCGCAGATGAACCCTCCCCGGTGATCCCCCTTGGCCTGAAAGGGGGGAGCGTGCGCTTCACGGAGTTGGACGCTGAGAAGATGGGGTCTTATTTCTCTTCTTCCTCCTCTTCCTCCGGGGGTGGAGAAGGAGGAGAGGGGGAAGGGTTCGACGTGGTCTGGATCAGCGAGGCACTCTCGCACTTCCCGGACAAGGCGCTTTTCTTCCGGAACGCGCAGGCCCTGCTGAGAAAGGGGGGGAAGCTGGTGCTGGCGGATTGGTTCAAGGCAGAGGGGCTGGGGGAGGGGGAGTTTGCGGCGGATGTTAAGCCTATTGAGGGTTTGTCTTCCTTTTCTTTTGTCTTTTCTTGGGGATTTGGGCGGGGAAAAGGGGGGTGCGTGTGTTGGTAGCTGACTGGAAACAGACGGGATGCTCCTCCCGCCGCTGCGCACGCAGCAGGAATATGTCGACATGGCCACGGCCGCCGGGCTGGGCGTGCTCAGTGCCCCCAAGGATATCAGCGCCGATGTCAGCAAGACGTGGTATGTCCATTCGATCCTGGGCATCGATGAGCGTGGCAATATCCACTAACCCACCGCCGCAGGGACATCTCGTGGTCGCTGGTGCAGAACCCCTCGCTATGGGCTTTCGCCTTCAGCCAGGGCCGTGACGGCATTGCCTTCCTCCAAGCTTTCCGCGCCATGAGGAGGGGCTATGCCAACGGGAGCTTCCGATATGCTGTCATGTCGTTTGTTAAGGAGTAGTTATGAGCTATGAAGAGTGTGATTGGGATGGGGATGGACCGGTGGTTGTGGAAATAGATTCTTCATTGCGAGGCAGACGAAAGAGCAACAGCTCGCCCCTTGCCCTGGCCTCGGTCAAGGAACCCATTTATTCGAAGTCCTTGTGCTCGAGCCATTCAGGCACAACCCGGCCTGTACGGCGTAAAGTTCCAGTCCTTCCCAAACGCCTAACAGCCCAACCAACCCAACCAACCACCAGCGCCCTGTCGTGATCAATGCGGGGTATTGTAGAGGATTACAAAATTTAAACACAAACCGTCGCCCGTCGACACCCACCGGCTAGACCCCTCAAATCAGCAACTTCCGGTTGACAGGCGCGACCACCGGTTTCCCGTCTACCGTCTCCTTCTTCCTGGAGAAGGCGGCTTTGCCGAGCGCCTGGATCTTGCTGAGGAGGTGGCTGTTCCAAGTTAGCACCCATGTCGTCCAAGTCTTTGCTTGGGAATATCGAGGTATGTAATGAGAGTGTTTCGCAGTGGCCAGCATGCCGGATCATGGACAGGATCCAGTGTATGCATGGCTTCACGCTACCCCTCCGTCGAGTCGTGCAGGTGGATGATCAAGAGAATAGGAGGAAAGAAGGCGTACTTGATGGGCATGTGCCCGCGGCTCTCCTTGAGCGCCAGGTTGATCTTGGCGGCCTGCTCCTTGTGGTCCCGGAAGTGAGCCTCGACCAGCTCCTGCGCCTCCTTCTCGCGCGCCGCCCTGACGACGTAGGTGCAGCCTTCCTGGTCACAGGTCCATGTCCCGTCGGGCCCCTTTGGAGATGTCGTCGGGAGCCTCTCGGCAACCACGACCACACGCACGGCGCCCTCGGGTACCGGCAGGCCAGGATCCGGGGCCGGTTCTCCGCCCACCGCGGCTTCGTCGTCGCTCGCTTCGTCGATATCTTCCATATCATCGTCCTGGTCGCTAACCGGCTGGCTAAACTTGGCGGACTTCCTGCCCCGGCCGCCAACGGTGGGTTGATCATCGAGATCCGCGAGCGGGCGTTTCTTGGTCGAGATGGGGCGCAGGCCTGCGTTTTTGCCGGACTTGCGGCCGCGCATTGGAGGCGCCACGCCCAATGCCCCGATACCGTCGTCTGAGTCGTCATCGCTCTCGTCCTGGGCTGGCTTCTTGAGCCTCGATTTCAGCGATATGGTCGGGGGGACCTGTGCGGCCGGCGTGTTCGAGGGGGTCGGTTTCGTCGTCTTGGCCCGCCGCAAAGTCTGTGATGGAATGTCATCGGCCGTGAGCGTCTCGGTCGGGGTCCATGGCTGCTTCGCGACACCGACCAGCCATGTATGCCACCGGCCACCCTTCCACTCCGGGCCAAGCAGCGGTAGCAGGTCCTTCGCATAATACGCGAGGATGGCTTTGGCGTCGCCGTAGTGGCGGATTTTGCACCCAAAGAACACCTTGGAATGGATTAAAGAGGGCGCTGCCTTTTTCACGTCGTTGGCGCCCGCGATTTTTTGCAGAACCCCCAACAAGCGGTTGACAGGCGACTCTGATTCGGCATCTGCGACGGACAGGCTGGCGGATGGCACAATCGGTGGGGCCGGCGCGGCTTTGGGCATCCCAACGGGTAGAGTAGTCGGCGCGGCAGCCGGTAGCCGAACAAACTGCTTGTACTTCTCGGGCAAGGGCACGGGACTTTCGGTCATTCGAGGGTTGGGCTTGGCGGGCGGCTTCGGTTGCGGGCTGCGGGAGCGCTTCACCGGGGGCCGGATTTTTTCGATTACGCCCACGCTGTTCCGGCTGCTCTCCCTGGCCGACCTGCTTCTGGGGTTTGGCGGCGGCGAGCCCAGATCCAGCGAGTCCAGAGATGGGGGAGGCGGGGTGGGAACGCGCCCCTTCGCAATGTCATTGATCCGCTTCAGCACATCCTAATGCACTGTCAGCACATGCGCATGGGCGTGGTGGCAGTAGCTTCGAGGCGGTGGCCTACCGGGTGCTTGCTACGCAGCGATTTGGCAAAGGCTGTGCTGGCCCAGTCCAGCGATATCTCCTTATCGAAATGCGAGATCAGGAAGCCAGCCCATTTGCCGCACAGGGCCTCGACTTCATGGCGCAGGATGCCACCGCCGGACCGCAGGGCGTACTTGAGGTAGATGTCGTCAAAGGTGGGCGGCTTCGGCCTCTGGGCCTTCGGCTTGCCCTCGCAAGCCTCGTTGTACGTCTCGTAGGCGACGTAGGCGCTGTAGTAGAGATCGATTGCGGAGTGGACTTGGGAGTAGACGGGCCAGTATTTGGTGGAGGGCTTGATCTCGAACCAGCCGGCGGCACCTGAGACCCAGAGGGCGACGGGCTCGTCGCTGATGGAGTATTGGTCGGAATGGGAGATCTCGATGTAGCCCGAAGAGACTGTTTGTTGAACCACTGCAGAGGCACGCAGGCGCGCGGCGTGGTTAGTTGCAAGGGCGGTCGGGGAATCGCAGGGACGGCGGGCTCACGATTGGGTTTGTTCACCTCGTCGACGCCTTCGAGGTAGCCGCGCACGAGGACGGAGCCTTCGAGGTGGACAAAGAGCGGGTTGGCCAGAGTGATGCCGTCCTTCCGGTAGATGGCGGCATCGGTAAGGACGTAGCAGGGCCAGTCATCGGATATTCCGTCGACGGGTCGGGGCTTGAGGATGGCCGACTCCTTGGTCCAGCGGCGGCGGCGGCGGCGGCGGGGCTTGTCGACGGACTCGGCGGATGAGACCGACGACACGGATGAGACCGACGACGCTCGCCGCAGCCGAGAACGGCCGGCCATGGCTGGTGGGAGACTGGCAGGGTCAATAATCAAGAATGCGCGGGTGTCCCTCGACACAATGGCATCGGGTGTTGCTGGCTGGGGATGCGCGGGGGTGGGACGCAGAGGGGAGAGGGTCGTCGAGAGATTCGTGGAAGTCGTGGAAATAGGCGTGGGAAGTCGCGCGAGTACGGATCAAGGGTGGTGGACGCAGGCGCGGGTGTTGTGTTTGAGCATGGAATATGGAGAGCAGAACTGTGTCAATACGACAGCAGAAGGGCTCGAGGCTCTCGACGCGACCAGTTGGAGACGTGGGGGAGAGTGGGGCTCAGCTGGCAACGACCAAGCCTATGCCAAGCCCCGCCGCGGGTGCGTCCGACAGGGGACAGGGCCCCTCCAATCGATAACGGCCCCAATCGCCCCAAAAATTCAGGGCTGATGCATCGCAGGGATCCTCCAGGGCTTCCAAGTTCCCTCTTACTTCTATCTCTGGCCCTCGACTCCCCCTCTCTGGTTTCTTGGGGGCGCCCGCTATCCCCTTCCTTCCTTTCTCGCATCCTCACATCTTGGTGTTTCGGTCAAGAGAGGGCCAATTGCAGATCCTCTCCGCTGTCTTATGAGGTGGTTTCCCCGCGCTCCAATCATGGCGGCCGACAAGGTTCTCGAGGGCGTCTTCGGTGCGCTGCCCCCCCCAAGTTCACCCGCCAGCCCCCCCAACCGCCCCCTCTCAGTCGCTAACTTGAAAGTAACCAGCCATCAACAAGCCCCTCGGCATGAGCTCCGCCCAGGTGATTCGCGACTGCCAGCTCTACTTCAACACGTCGTCTGTCTTTGCGCCGCTCATGGAACAGGACCGCATCCAGCGGGAGAAGGAGTCCCGCTACCAGAAGAAGCGCCGCAGCAAGGCGAAGCAGGAGAGCAAGGTCAAGATGGGCCACGGCGGTACCCTCGACCCCCTCGCCACGGGCGTGCTGATCCTCGGCGTCGGCAAGGGCACCAAGTCGCTCCAGAACTTCCTCAACTGCACCAAGACGTACGAGACGGTCGTTCTCTTCGGCGCCAGCACCGACACGTACGACCGCACCGGCCGCCTCATCAAGAAGGGCGCCTACGACGGCGTCACGCGCCAGGCCGCCGAGAAGGCCCTCGACGCCTTCCGCGGCAAGATCAGCCAGATGCCGCCGCTCTACTCAGCCCTCAAGATGGCTGGGAAGCCGCTGTACGAGTACGCGCGCGAGGGGAAACCGATCCCGCGTGAGATCGAGACGAGAGAGGTCGAAGTGACGGAGCTCGAGCTCGTCGAGTGGTACGAACCCGGCACGCACAACCACCGGTGGCCGAGCGAGGAGGCCGAACAGGCCGAGAAGAACCTGGTCGACTCGGTCTGGCGCGTCGCCAAGCGCCAGGCCGCCGCCGATGGCGAGCCCGCCAAGCTCACCCCGGAGCAGCAAGAGGAGGAGACTAAGGCGCTGGCCGAGTACAACACCAAGAAGCGCGAGGCCGAGGAGCGCGTCGACGGCCTCGTCAGCGACGGCGGCCAGCCGCAGCAGGGCGGCCCCGCGGCCAAGCGGCAAAAGACCAACGCCGGCGGCCGCGCCGAGCCGCCGCTCATGTCGGGCGCGCTGGGGAAGCTGCCGCCCAAGGGCAAGGGGTCGGACCTGGTGCCGCCGCCGCCGTCGGCCGACACGCCGCCCCCGTGGGAGGGCAAGGGTCCGCCGGCGGCCAAGATCCGCATGACGGTCACGTCCGGCTTCTACGTGCGCAGCCTGTGCCACGACCTGGGCGAGAAACTGGGCTGCGGCGGCATGATGGCCGAGCTGAGCCGCACGCGCCAGGGCGAGTTTGTGCTCGACGGCGCCAACTGCATCGAGTACGACGAGCTGCACAAGGGAGAGGAGGTGTGGGGGCCCAAGGTGCGGAGCATGCTGGAGCTGTGGAATAACCCGCACAAGGCGGCGGCGGCGGCGGTGCCGGTGCCGGTGCCGGAGGCCAAGGGGGAGGGGGCAGAGAGTAGCCCTGCCGTCGAGAACAAGCCGGCTGAGAGTGCGCAACCGGCAGAGCCGGTCGCTGAGGCGAAGCCCACAACCAGTGCCAGCGCAGCTGAACAAACAGATGCGGCAGAAGGGCAAGCAGTGGCGGCTGCGAGTGCGTAGGGAGATGGTCCTCAGCGAGGCGCAAAGCGTGGCGAATCGATTCGTGCCAGTCAGTCTTATTGCAGTAAACCACGAGAGATGCCAGCCCAGTAAACCAGCGTTCCGCGCAAATGATACAAAAAATATATCGCAGTCAACTCTATCCATTTTGGACCCGTGTCGGTATCCAACCTCGACACGCCTGTTCCTGTTCCTGTTCCTGTCCATGCCCGTGTCCATGCACCTTGTCTTCCGCCCATCCAGCCGTGTATTGAGTGATAATGATTCCCGTAGAGTCCCAGATTTGTTCCCCTGCCCTCCGCTCCCATAATTTTCCCTGCCATCCATCCTGCCCTTCCCCTCATAAGTCGTACATCCCTCCCGTTCCCGCCTTCGTTCATCAACCCCCCCCCCCCGCCTTATTTAACCTCCCCCCCCAAAACCCCCCTAACCCTCTCCACCCTCCCCACCACCCGTTCCAGCCTCTCCAACCTCCTCCTCCCCTCCGTTCCCCTCTTCTCCAATTCCGCCACCCTCCCCTCCAACCTCGCCCTTTCCCTTCTTTCACTCGCAACCATCTCGTTCGCCTGCTCGAACAAGCTCGCACTCAACTCCTCCACCTCCCGCCCCGTCTCGCGCACCTGTGCCTCGGCCGCGCGCCGCAGGGATTGCTCGCGCGCGAGGGCCGTGAGGAGGTCTTCGGTTGAGAGGGAGGTGGAGGCGGGGAGGGAGGGGGGTGGGGAGAGGGGGGGGTGTTGGGAGGGGGAGCGTACAGGGCGCTT
>MU856132.1:0-10674 GCA_033296695.1 Staphylotrichum tortipilum
CCCCCCCCGTAGTCAAAGTGCCCATCGGCCAGACTGTGTCCGCCTAGCTTGAAGGTAGCACCCCGGCAGCTGGACACGGTGCCCCTCCCAAGAGACATGATTTCTAAGATGGTTGAGTAAGGGGGTTCACGCCTCACAAAAGGAGCAAATGACAGGCCAGCACAGGAGGTAGTTATTACGCAGCCAAGGCAAACTCTCAAACAGTATCTACAGTAACCAGTCCATGAAGACGCTCATACTCGCGAAGCGCCTCCATCTATGTCATGTTCTCATAAGGCTCCCATATCTCCTCTCCACCCTTCCACCTCATAAGCAGTTCCCAGCTGCCGTCATCCAGCCTGTTTTTTTTGACAAATCTCCTCCACCTGCCACCACTCCTCGGCGGGTTTGAGCTTAGTTTGGTACCTCACCCGAATAGCCCCAGCACTACGCCCCGGGAACTCCTTGGCGATGTCGGGCCAGGAAAGTCCCTGTCCCTTTAGCTGAAGGATCTTTACGTCGTCCGCTGGCGTGTATCTCGCCCTATTCGAAGTTGAAGTCGACTTGTCCTTGTCCTTCGTGATCCCTTTGCTCTTCTGTCTCGCTGGCCGGCGCCTCTTTATAGAGGAAAGAGCGCCCCGGCTCTCCGTCCCACGGTGCCCTGCTCCATGTTCTGCGCATGGACCCCAGGTGAACTGTAGCATGAAAGTGGGTGGCGAACCGTCCATTGTAACGCGCTGGAGGACTCATGCCGGCCAACGTCGTTGAACAGTTTGCGCGACAGGGCAGCGCCTACCTAGCGAGGGTCATACAGCTCTCAGGGTGAGCATCTCACATGTCCTTTATCGACACCATCGACACCAGCCCTGCCGGGGCCTCTCTCGCCAAGGAAGCCCAGGCCGACATCCTCATGGACTTTGTCGGGGAGCGCCCGGAATACTCGGCGCCGAAGACGGGCAAGCCGCCTGCCCTTGTGCCGAGTTCCGGATCCGAGATGGGGTACACGGCAGCCCAGATGTCGCGGCTCTTTGGCAGTCACCGGCTCATGGTCGTTAGCAGCAACCCCCGCTCGGTCGTGGGAAAAGGCTCGGGCTGCGACTTCTTTGCCCGGGCGTACCGACTACGGCAGCAGAAGAGGGCGACGCAGGTCAGCCACGTTGTCGAGTGGGCCATGGTGCCGAGGTTCGTCGTCCTAGACGAATTCCACACGGCCAAGGACGGCTCGACCAAGGTGTACAAGGCACTCGGTCAGATGCGGAAGCGGGCGCCCGTCAGCCACGGCTTCAAGCTCGCGGCGCTGAGCGCGACGCCCATCACCGTGTCGCTTTCCAAGAGGCTGAGGTCGGTACTGTCGCTCATTGTGCCGCACGCCGCCGACCTCGACACGTTCCTCGCCGTCGCGCAGATCATCGACTCGGCCACGAGGGCCGGCAGGGCCAAGGACAGGGACAAGCTCGACGACGCCACCGCCAGGTGCGAGCAGCTGCTCAAGGCCGTCATGACGCGTCGCATGGGTAACGGCTTGTTCCACGGCAAGGCGCTGTTGCGATTGCCCGAGATGCACCCACGCCCTGCTCCGCCGGGGAATCCCCCGCCGCGGGGCCCACAGGAGACGGGTCGCCTGCAGGACGGTTGCTCCAGCACGGGGTGCAGCTGGTATTGGCGATGGGACGATTGCCACTACTCAAGCATCTTCAGCTGGGCTATCGGGCCTCGTTCGCCGGGGGTTTGAGTTGGAGGGGTTCTGGGCGCATGCGTTCGCCCGAGGGCGGAGGCACAACATCAGGAGGTGAACGGGAAAATCTCGCCCTGTCTCTCAAGTCGCTCTTCAACATTGGGCAGATCGGCCGTACCCGGTGGTCATCAGGAATATCGGCGTCAGCGTTGAGCGTGGATATCGTATCCAAACGTCATGCCGCAGCAGTTGGGGACGTGGCTGGGTAACGAATCCCGGAGCCACAGGTAGTTATAATGGTACTTGTCCGTCTATATGTGAAGTGGATGCCCGTTATATTACTACGATATTTTGAGAGATGCTATTAGACCTGGATATAGGAATAGGGACGGGGGTAAGTATAGGAGCCTGTGAGGATCGAGTGGTAGGTGGGGGAGGGGGTGTGGGGGGGATAGCGGGCATGGTGGGTATGGTAGGGATGGTGGGTATGGGGGGGGGGGGCGGTTGCGGAACAGCCGTGGCCCCCCTATTCCCCCGCATCGAAAGCTTATCACGACATCCACGGGCTGCGATGTGAACGACTCCTAATAACCGTTTGCCATCTCTAACACCCCTCGTCAGCCGCACCCCGCTTGTCTCGCCAACCTCGCACAGCCTCCATCAGACTGCTAACCAGAAACATGTCCGGATTCGGCATCGCACAGGAGCTGGGGGTGAAGGTCACAGTCGCAGGAACCGGAGATACCTACCCGCCGATCCCTCCATCACCCACTCCGTCAGAAGAGTCCGAAACCGCCGACGAGATGACGCATATCTACAACCCTCTGAAGCGCGATGAGATCCGCCTCCTGCTCCTTAACCCTTGCAGCGGCGACAAACTCCATCCACTGCTTCCTAGAGAATTACCCCGTCGCCAAATCGAAGAAGTTCGCCGCCCTCTCGTACGTCTGGGGCGACAACACGCCCTCAACCTGCCGCCTCATCTTCCTCGACGGCTACCCAGTCACCGTGACAGCCAGCCTCTACGCATTCCTCTCCCAGCATCGCGCCCCCGAGATATGCCGCGTCCTCTGGACCGACGCGCTCTGCATCAACGAAGCCGACCTCTCCGAGCGCGCCTCCCAGATCCGCCTCATGAAGTATATCTACGAAACCGCCTCGCATGTGGTCATATGGCTCGGCCCAAGCACCCCCTTCATCGTCCTCGCCATCCCGTCCCTCCTCTCCATCCACAACACCTGGTGGCCGCCCATCCTCGCGCGCACCGGTTCCCCCCACCGGTCCCTCAAAACCCTTACCCCCTCCGACATCGCCAGCATCCCCTACCCCTGGCCCCCCCAAGGCCTCTCCGAAATCCTCACCCGCCCCTGGTGGTCCCGAATCTGGGTATACCAAGAATCCACCGAGCCCACCCCCTCCCCATCCTAAATCCACATCGGCCCGTACACCCTCCCCTTCCCTACCCTCCTCACCCTGTACCAAATCCTCCTTGCCACCACTACCCCCATTCACACCCTCCTAAGCGGCCCCCACCCAGCAACATACATGCATACCTACCTCCTGCTTCGCAAGCGCCACCGCGCAACGGGCACAACCTACTTTTTGCGAATCATGGATCTGCTTGCTGCCCTGAGACGGTTTGAGGGGGGTGATGACAGGAATAGGGTGTATACGCTGGTGCCGACGAGTGTGGATGGGGATCGGGTGGTGGAGGTTGATTATGGGGTGGATGTGGAGGAGGTGTATGTGAGGGGGGCGTGGGGGATGGGGGGCTGGATCTGTTGAGGTTTTGTGAGGGGGGAGGGACGCTGCCGTCGTGGGTGCCGGATTGGAGGGTGAAGATGGAGGCGGTGCCGTTGTTTAGGAGGGGGATTGGGGGGTTGGTTGCCGGGGTGGCGTTTGAGCGGAGGGGGGTGGGCAGCAAGGCGTGGTTTTTGAGCAAGGCGGCGTATTATTGTTTAGGGTTGCTCATTGATGTGGTGATGGTTTATGGGATGTTGGCCGCGAGGTTGGACCCGAGGTTTCGGCTGCGGCCGAGGGGAGTGAAGAGGAAGGGCCTAGAGGAGGTGAAGGTGACATGGAAGGAGAAGTGGATGGAGCGGCTGAACTCGGAGATGGAGGTGTTTGGGTACAGTGGTTGATAACTAGTTAGTGTGCTTGGGTCCCTGAGGAGGTGAGGTAGTTGGAGGTCTGACCAGCCGCCAACCCACGCGGACGTCTTTTGTGCAAGCCAATGAAGGCACCCTCCACGGAGACATCTCGATCGCTAAACAGGCAGCACGACGGGGATTTTGTGATCCAAAATTATCCGAAACACCCTTTCTTCATAATTACCCGGGCTTGCCTGCTTCCCCGCGACACTACCCCCTGTTTTTCTCTCAGGGGTTGTATCCCGGCTTCTTCACATGCGCGGCCCGATAGCGACCACTAGGTATCACGCCGCGGGGCGTTCATCGTGGGGATTGACTGGCCGCGACCAAGCGCACGGACAAGCTCCATTCACCGGCTTTGGGTTTCCAGGTCCGCGGGCTGGGGATTTCATTGGGGCCCATGCGCGGGCTGGGGATTTCATTGGGGCCCATGCGCGGGCTGGGGATTTCATTGGGGCCCATGCGCGCGGGGTCCCCGCGACGATCCTTGCGCGTGTTCGCCACATTGCTCTGTGACGGGAACGTGGTGCGTCTTAGGTCGCCGGGCGAAACGGCCCTAACTGTGGAGGGGGGTGGGCGAGGAGGAGTGTGGGTGGTGATGGGCGATGGGCGATGGGGTCTTAAAGATGATGCTCGCGACGGGCATCCGGGAGCCGTGCGTGCACCTCGAGATCTTTCCGTCTTTACGTATCGATTAGTTCTCTGTTCTTTGTCGGCAACATGTACCGACCCGTCTCGAAAGACTCGGCGGGCCCGAGCCAGACGCCCACCATCATCGCCTGCTCCACGGTCTTTACGGCAATGTCGGTGGCGGCCTTTGGGCTGCGGGTCTACACCCGCTTCTCAATTCTACAGGTTGCAAGCTACGAGGAACTGTTGCTCGGCGTCGCCTTGGTACGTTACGTTGTCCTTGGAGTGTCACCCTCAGTCCGGGCCGAGCTAACGGGAGGCCACCGGTCTGCTACAGCTTCTCTCTGTCGCGTCCTTGGTCGGCATCATCCAGCGTGAGTACGGCACTTTCACCGCAGGTCGTGACCGTAAGGTTATCCGGGTATCGGGCTGACTGGGCCGCAGAGGTGTACTCGGGATTGGGGAACCACATGTGGGAGGTGTCTGCCGAAACATTGATACGATTCCGGATGGTGAGCAGACACAGATCAACTCTCTCCCTTGGTGCAGTGCCAAATGGCACTACGCCAACCCAGAGACCAACTGAATCCGCTGACCTGCCCGCCTTCAGCAAGAATGGTACACCTTTGCCTTCTACCGGCTGAGTTTGGCCTTCACCAAGATCGCAATCCTGCTGCTCTATATGCGTATCCTCACCCGCGGCTACGTACGCATCGCCAGCTACGTCGTCCTCGCCGCCGTCATCATCTCCAACGTCTGGCTCATAACGTCCGCCTTCATCGAATGCATCCCGATCCAGGCCGTGTGGGACCCGAGCGTCCAGGGCTGGTGTCTCCCGTTGGACTTGGTAGGGATGTTGAACTCGGTGCTGCACGTTATCACCGACTTCGCCATCTTTGCGCTGCCTATTCCGGCCATCTGGTCGCTGAGGATGCCGAGAAACCAGAAGATCAGCCTTATTGCGCTGTTTGGGCTGGGCTTCTTGTATGTCGAGCATCCACTCCCCCGTTCCCTGAGATTGAAATATCCGGCCCTGCTGACAGGAACATATAGCGTTTGCATCGTCTCCATCATCCGCATCATCTACCTCAGGTACATTGTGAACTTTTTTGATGAGACCTACGGCATGTCTGGGATTGCTATATGGGGCTCGGTAGAAATGAACCTCGCCATCATCTGCGCGTGCGCAGCCACCCTCAAGCCGCTGGTGAACAAGTGGTTCCCGCATCGTCTGGGCTCCACCACGGCGGCGACCCAGCCTACCCAGCACACCTTCCGCACGTCCACAGCGAGGCAGACCATGAGAACCGAGATGGACCTGAAGGGCGGCGGGCCGTTTATAAGACTCGACGAGCTGGAGCACGCCAACGACCACTCGGGCCCGTCCATCGACGACGACCTGGAGCAGGGACTCGGAGCCAGAGGGCTACCGAGGGCGGCGCCATCCTCGACGTCTCATCTCGTTGGAAGCTAGTGGTTCTGCACAGCAGTGTATAGGATTACGAACGCAACCTGACGGATATATAGCCAGATAGTCAATGTTGAAGGACGAGCTGTTCAGTGCGAGTCAAAACGTGCTGCATCTCGTTCCCTTCCGTCATGTCATGTTCGCTTCTAGCCCAGCGAGCCACTTCGCCGTGCGAGAGACGACGGTGGGTGGCGGATGAAACGAAGGGAGAATAGTTCTCGGCCTGCAGACACGAGAAGTGGTCGTCTTGTCCGCCCTCAAGCTCTGCGGCCTGATTCTCACCCGATAGCCAATGGCGGCCGCTTGACCAGTTTGCCTGCCAAGTGCGTGAATGTGCGAAGGGAGGGTTGAGAAGCCGCGGCGTAAACCTCTGCGTACAGCAAGGGGCGAGTCGGCTGCGGGTATCACGGCAGGGAACCCCGGAAAGAGGGGCAGGCGAGAAAGCAGGCTCAAGGATGCAAAGAAATGTCAAGTACGCCGAGAACATGCTCAACGGTCGGCTGTGCCTCGTTCTCCGGGTCCCGAATTGCCTTCCGGGTACTGTGCTGACCGCCGGGTACTGTACTGACGGCCGGTTACTGTACTGCCACCAATCCCGATTCGCTCAAGAGCAACTGACATCCCTGTTTTAGCTTTCGCTAATTCGGTTTTCAGAGTGTCATACTTCTCAGCTGCTTCGGTCAACCTCTGTTTGGTGTATAGACCTGGGTCGTGATAAAGTTTGATAATGTTGTCCAGAATGTTCTTGCGCCTGTCGTCGGAAGGATAGGCGTGAAACAGATAGGTTTGATGCCCTGCCAAGGGGAAGCTAGTGTCGACCGGTCTGCACCACATCAACGGGGTGTGAGAGCAGAATGCCATGTTGGGTTGGTACGCAGAAAAGGCGAGGGCTGGAGTCAAGACAATAGTTTTCGCTGTCGGCCGGAAACTTAGCTTTGCGACTACAAGCTGGAAGAATGTGAGTCAACAACTTTGGAGGAATCGAATCAAGCCCATGTGACAGAGGTGGGCCACCCATGCATCGGAGCCGTTGGGTATTAATTACTAGCATTAACTAGATATTACAAGGACGGAGCATAGGTATTCAACCCCAGACCACGCACACCCTTCCCACTCCGTCGTTCACCCAACCAGCGGCCTGCTCCCCTTGGGCAGGGTGACCTTGAACACCAAGGCCTGGCTGTCCAGGAACGGCACAGCGGCGGTGTTGTCAACAAACTTGATCTGGCCAAAGTTGGCGTACCCTGTTCAAACAAACCCGTCAGCAACACATCCAACCAAACTTCACCCAGCGAGCCAAGGGACATACCGTTGTTGGTAATAAAATCGTTATCCGACAGCGTAAACAGGTAGTACTCGTCGCCATCGCACGCCTTGCCCTTGCCGCTCTTGGGGTTGACGGGCACCAGGGACAGCGCCTCCCACTTCTCGTTGAGCAGGCCCATGTTGACGGGAGCGCCGTTGTGCACGACGTCGCCCTCGACGGTCTTGAACTTGTTGAGCTCGGTGTTGAGGTTGTAGTCGACGAAGGGGCAGAGCGTGGCGGGGGTGGTGCCGGCGAGGAGCTTGTCCGCTGTGGGGGGGTAAGGGGTGTTAGCTCAGGGGGAAAGGGGTGGGAGGTGGAAGGGGGGTACGAACAAGCATTCTCGATCCCACCAGCCGTGATATTTCCGTTCTGAATATCGTCATACTTGGCGCCCTTGATATTCGTCGCCGCCGAGATATCAATCACATCCACATGGCGATACCGCGACAACGGGTCCGCCGTGCCCCTCCCAACACTCGAATCACGCGGCAGCACCAGAAACTGCGTATCCGAAACATAATGCAGCTCCGACTGCGCGGCCACGCGCGTCTTGTCCTCGGCGTTCTGGAACGTCGGCAGCGGGACGACGTACTCGGCCTCGTAGGTGGCCTTGGCGGTGGCGTCCTTCTTGCCGCCGGAGGGGGTGAGCGAGTACTTGAGCAGGCGGGTGTTGCGGCGCTTGGAGGAGGAGGCGCCGCCGTCCTGGCGGGCGGCGGACTGCAGCAGCACCCAGAGGGTCTTGCCGTCGGGGGAGATGGACAGACCCTCGAAGCCTTGATTGTTCTGGCGGCCGTGGTCGGGGTCCAGGCGCCCGTGGCGGCGTCCCAGAGCTTGACGGTGTTGTCGTCCGACGCCGACGCGAGCGTCTTTGAGTTGTGGGAGAACGCGACTGACCCGACCGGGCGGCTATGCCCCTCGAGCGTTGCCGTGCAGGCATCCCAATCTAAATCAACTTTCGGCGGCAGAGCAAGCCAGGCGGGAAATTGATTCTGAAACGTCCTTCGGATCACGCTCTGCTCTGGCGCGAATATGATAGCCGAATAGTAAACCTGAAGAGGCCATATATCGATAATAGAGCAATGGCTTCGAATCACCCGCCTAGTGTCTAGAAGCAACGCTGAGACCTTATCGCTTCCTTCTCGCTATAGAAAAACAAGTTAGTATATTATATCAGAGTAGAGTGAAAACAACAACATACATCGAGCAAAGCTAGCAAGTTGTCCACCATGTCGATGCTCTCTAAAACCCATCCCAAAAGGCTTAACGCTTCGAGCCAGTGCAGGAGATGGCGCGTCAAAAAAAGGTCGACGGGGTCGCCGTCCCGTATCTGACGCTGACTCTCCTTCCAGTGGTAGACCCAATACCGACATGCGTACTGGACGTCGGGCGGCAGGTTGGTGTCGAGGATATCCTGGCCGATCTCAGACCGGCGCGTCCCAGGCAGACGAAGCCCACAGGCGTGTTTCTTGAGTTTAGCTTCAAGCAGCCCCAGACACCGGACCGCCAGGCCTTCATGGGTTTTCCGTTCGTCAACCCAGAATGGATACTTCTCTTGTTCATCGGCCTTGTCGGGATCGACGAGGAAGTCACGGAAGGACAGGTGGAATATCCTGACGGGAGATTCAGGGGAGGCCGGTACGTTCAGAACAGAGCGGAGTGGCTCGAGCCGACGAAATACGACATTCTCAGCAATACCAAGAAGACGAGCCAGAGATCGTACCGAGAGCGGTTCGGCGAGGAGAACAATCGGACCTACAACTCCACGAAACTCATCGACAATAGATCTCTTGGCTGCTTTAGAATCTGGGAGCAATTGATCAAGGACCGGGCGATAAGTCGTATCCAGCTTGTCGATTTCGGATTGTTGGGTCTTTGACTGGTATTCCAAGACTTTTGCGAGTTGCCCATCGGGGTCGCGCCACGCTGGATCCTGGATGAGCCGACAGATAGTGACCACAAAAATAAAGAGCGGAACGGCCATCTTGACAAGGGCCTGGGCGATATGGCAGCCAGGCCAATCCAGCGGGAGCTGTCGGTCGACGGGAGAGACAGCATTGTAGTCGTTTCGGATTCTTGCGAGCTCAAAGTCCAGAAATGCAGCGATGTCGTGCTCGATAATTGGCTTTGGGATCTCGTGCAAGACCAGGTCCTGGTATTTGCCTTCGATGTCGTTGAAGCCGAGTCGAACAGGCAGATCGGGTCTGCTCGTGAGGAAAGCTTTTAGAGACACCGAGCTTAGAGCTTTTGCCTGTGACAACAAGTAGATGATGACTCTAATGTCGTTATCCCGCTCGCACTCATCAAGAGCGTCAATCACCAAGACGACTTCTTTGGCGCCGCCCGAACTGCCCTTCAAATTTCCCAACGGCTTCAGGATTAGCTTCTCAAACTGCTCTCTCAATGCCTTGCTCGTGACGGAAGGGTCCTCCTCGATAGCGGCCCTGACGTGCGGAGCCAGATCAGGTACTTTGGCAACAAGTTGTGCAGCGATGGTGGTAAACAGCAGGGCTGCGTTGCCCCTGTCTCGCTCGCCTCTCTTGAAGAAGAAGCTAGCACCAAGAAGTCCTCGGTTGGCAAAAGATTGTGCAACCGTTCGCGAGATGGTGGACTTTCCGGTCCCTGCCATGCCGTTGAGCCAGAAGATGATCTCGCTGTGAGGATTGTCGGCCCACTTCGTTACACTCTCGAGGAGGTCGGTTCGGGTTCGGGGGTAGCAACGCGCATCGTGCTCGTTTGCATGTGAATCGAAGGCTGCATCTTTTGCGGCCGGGAGCTTGGAAAGGACGAGTGTCTGGCCGACTTCGAGGACCTGAGTACTATATTATGTGAGACCGGAGAAATCGAGGGGTTAATACAGGTATGACTTACGCCCCGTCGACGGCGAGAGCTACAGATAGAGTGTCTCGATGCCGTTCCAAGTTCTTGATGATGCTATCGATCTCTTTGCTCTCGAAGGGCCACTTGAGAGCGCGAAATCCAACCCGGCTCATTGCCTTGCCCGCGGATCCAGGGTTGAGTTTCTTCTCCAGCTTCGATTGCAGTTGTGCCAGCTGGGAGGAACAGTCGCTGAGTCCATGCCACATGCCTTGAGAGGTTTGAAGCCTCTTTCCGTCTGGGCTTTCAAGGAGCCGCTGCGCGCCTTGGAGGGTCGTTGTCAACCTCTCGAGCTCTCCTTGCAGTCTTTCGACATCAGACCTGGCATCCTTGACAGCAGAGTAGTACTGGAAGCAAAGAGATGCGACTTTTGCGGACAGGTCGATTACAGCGATGATGCTCGCTGCGGATCCCACTGCCTCCATGGTGTCACGACCTGGAATGGATAGTCGGTCAAAGTCGATTTGCGGCTCTCTGATGCGGGGTATCGTTGAATTGTGCAGTGTTTTTGACGCGTTTCGTTGGGCGGCTGGACTGACAGCCACGCGGCTGCAGCTGGACGCGAGATAATACGCTGACAGCCAATCGTTAG
>MU856133.1:0-10637 GCA_033296695.1 Staphylotrichum tortipilum
CCTTCCGGCCTGGAGCCCGAGTTACCCATGTTGGTGCCGGCGGAGTTGCATGGGTAATGCGTGGAAAATGCGTTGCAGAGAAGGAGGAGACAAAGGCTGGAACCAATGAAGAGGCACCAGGGGAATGTGTGTTGAACAGCGTCAACGTGTGGATGCTGGGCTTGGGTACTGTGCCGAGACGCGGGCGCGGGAGATGACTCTGATGGACGATGCTCTATGCGGCAAACGGCGGATACTTATCCCTCTCCAGGCCATGCCATCTGCCCTCTTTCCGGAACCCATGCATATTGTTGCCGCTGATGTCCAAGCGCCGTCGGTGACCGATCGCCGCGTGTTGCTCGGCAAGCTTTGAGTGACATTTCGCCCTGGTGTCATGCAGCCAGGGGACATGTTGCCGCTGTTGGTCCCTGATGCCCATGGTTCTCCAGCCGCGCGGTGAACAATGGAATGGGGATACTGAACCTGCCGCTGTGTTGGGGGCTGATGTACGTCAACTGGCGCCGGAGCAACGGCGGCGGCGGGACGATCCTCGGCAAGGATGAGTGATCCTGAAGTGCCACAGATCCGGGGCATTTTGTGTAAGTACATTTAATTAGATGATTGGCCACGAGTCCACAAACAACGGTTTCGGGCCGGCTGACTGGGGGAGAGGAGGCCGCCTTGTCTGCTGCATAACCTTGGTTCGCCGTGACTGGCCCCTGAGTCCCCCAGGGTCCCTCCCTGA
This sequence comes from Staphylotrichum tortipilum, assembly GCA_033296695.1. NCBI lineage: Eukaryota > Fungi > Ascomycota > Sordariomycetes > Sordariales > Chaetomiaceae > Staphylotrichum > Staphylotrichum tortipilum. Next base: position 725 of record MU856133.1, read on the forward strand.
TTTAACTAGCCGCGCGACAACTCTCGCCCTCGCTTGTCCCGCCAATCAGTGCAACCAGCTGCCCCCTCCCCTCTCGCGGCAGAGCGCGGTGAGCTGCAAGCACATTGTGTTACCTATTCAGTAAACACACATAAATGATGTTCGAGTGACCGCCCCGACCTCGAATCGACCAGCTCGCACTCTTCAGTCTTCTCCCCATCGACGTGATCCCGACATCTTCATCATCCTCAACTCTGCCTCAAGCATTCCTCAGCATTTGTGTTCTTCACTTGCATCTTTCTCCTAGAAAATGAGCCACATGCCTGATGAGCCGAAGCTTGCGTGGCTGACAGAGCTTGATGACACCCTGGCGACCCAAGCCCCAGAGGATGAGTTCAGTCGGATCCTCGCCGGGTTGATCAAGGAGTATCTGCTTTGCGACGACGACGGTGTTGCGGCAACGTTTGCCACACGGTTCGACGACCTGTACGCCGCCGTCTACGAGCCTCGCTTCAACGGGTACAGCGGCGAGAAGAAGGGCTGGACCGGCTTTCTCCACGCCTTCTACGCCGAGTTGTTTCGCGTCAGCGGGAAGATCCAATACGACGACCCCCAGCAGGGCAAGGTGATCCAGCTTCTCCGCGCGCTCCGCAAGCTCCCCCCGCGCGCCGTGAAGCTTTTTGTGGTGAGTATCTGGTCCACCGTCTCCCTCTCGTGCCGGGGTCTAGCAACTGACTGTTGAGCTTAGCAATCTGAGCTCGGCTGGCTTGACGCAGAAGTTTGGCGTCGCGACCCGCTTCTTCCGTCGGCGCTTCTTATCAACATGCCGCGCGAAGACCCAACACTCGAGACCTACAACTTCGATGACCCACTGGATGTGCAGGACTTCGACGAGGACACGACCCTCTGGATCAACAGCAACGCCTTCTGGGCCCGCTGCACGGGGGCAGGTTTCGACGAGGAGTCAAAGTTCCGGTTCACGCACGCCGGCAGCAGCATCGCCACGGGCCTCGAGGAAGGCTACCCTAAAGATCTCGAGACGAAGCTGGATTGTCATGTCATGGCCGCTGCGCAGTTCCTGCTGCACGCCGGGGATGTCATCAATGACGAGTGCGTGCGCAAACGGTATTTCCCGCCCCGCTATTGGGTGTGCCTGGTAACACTGGGCATGTCTTCGTAACAAGGCTCCCGCCACCACATTGGGGATTGGTAAGACGATGCCGAGCGACAGAGGACAATCTGCGGAACCAATGGCAACGAGGCTGACGCATGACGCTTTGTGTCTTCCTACGACCACTACCCTACCATCAATGATCTATCCGGAGTAGGTATACGGAGGTTGCAGGTCGAAGTTTCGACCCCCTGCTCAGGTACCTTTTCTGCGCTAAAGCTCAGCTCTGTACTTACCTTTCCGTAAGGTCGAAATTTACCCGAGACCTCTGTATCATGAATCCGCCGTTGGCAGCCCCTGTGCCGCCCCCTTGACGCCTTCGGTCGGCGGTTTGCCCATCCCAGCATGCATGTGACGGTTGTGCGCCAGTGCAGTGAAACCCTGGCTGCCTGCTGCTGCACAGTCCCGAGTAGGGGAATAAATGAACAAATGCAGGCCAGTGGCGGGACACGCCAACACCGCCACTCGAAAACTCGCCGTTGGGCTCTGCACGCCCCTGACGCGTCCGGAGAACAGCCACATGCGGAAGCTGTTGTTCATGCCCAGACTCAGCACCTCCTAAACCGTTGGTGCTGCGCCTGGTGACTGCCTGTGCGCCCCGCTTCCCCGGTGATACCTCTGGTCCTTCCACGGGCTATTTATTGGGGGATCTTTTGTAAGCCACAACAGATGGAAAAGGGACCCGCAATCGTCATCAACATCTTTCCTCACCACCTCCTTCTCGCCTTCCAATCCAACCATTTGCTTGAACAGCCTCCTCACACATCCCACACCTACCAAATTACCCAAACCTCCACCATGGCTTCCACATCCAAGACTCTCCTAGTCGTCGGCTCTGGCCCGGGCATTGGCCGCGCCGTCGCCACTCTCTTCGCGTCCAAAGGCTACCACAACGTCGTGCTCATCGCGCGCCGGGACGACTCGCTGGCGTCAGAAAAGGCGGCCGTTGAGGAGGCCGTCGGCACCCAGGTCAATATCCGAACCTACCCTGTGGATATCACCGACCCTGCCGCCCTCGGCAAGGCACTCGACGACGCCGACGCCGTCTTTGGCAAGCCCGAGTGCGTCTTCTTCAACGCCGCGCGCGTTCTGCCCTCGGCATTTTTCGAGCACGACGTCAAGGAGATCGAGTACGATCTCAAGGTGTGTTGATTCCCTTCCCCCACAGAAACAAGACCACTGACCCCCACCAGATCAACGTCTCGGCCCTCTACATCCTCGCCCAGCGGTGCATGCCGCACCTCGTCTCGCTCGCCAAGGTATCGGGCGCCCGGCCCGCGCTGATCGTCACAAGCTCGGCCCTGCCGCTGCAGCCCATCCCGCAGCTGTTTGCCCTGTCGCTGGTCAAGGCCGCCCAGCGGAACCTGGTGCAGAGCCTGCACATGACGTACGCCGCCGAGGGCGTGCACGTCGGCGTCATCAACGTCGCTGGGCAGGTGTTCCCGGATGATCCAGTGAGGAACCCGACCAACATCGCGGCCAAGACGTGGGCGTGGTTTGAGGGGGGCGAGGGGTTTGAGGTTGTCATTTGATGGATTTTGTATGAGCGTGTTCTTGGATAACTATAGAGTTGGAGAATAAAAACTCGCTGTACATCTGCCGTTCTTGTTCGTTTGCTCTTTATTTTGCTCCATTTCCAGACCACGTTGCTCACGAAAGTGGGGATCTCATGATGCTGTGAACACAATGGCGGCACACTATGCAGTCACCATCCTGTCCGGCCAGAAGGGCAACCGCCCAGTCACCCGGGAGCCTTCACCTTACGACCAAGTAGCAGAACACAATGGATACTCACTGAAGGGAAAGGACAACAAGCTCAATCTCACAAATCGGAGTCCGGTGCAAGCAACAGATAAATAGGTAACCCTATGAGACGTAACGGCACTTACCAGACTTAAAAAAAACACAAAAATACAACCCCTCAGGCACTGCTCACCCACGAAAAATCCTTCCTCACCAGAATCTCATTCCTGTACCCCAGCCCCTCCCCAATCCCGCCCTTACCCCTGACCCCGTCCGCCCCAGGCGCACTGCCAGACCGAATGTCCACCGTCAGCTCAATCTCATCCTCCCCTCTCAGCGTCGTATCCCCGAGTCCGTGTAGCCCACGACTCCACTCCCTCCTGCCATGCTTATCCGAAATGTAACCATTGGGCTGCGGCGCGGGCGGTGGCGTGTCCAAGTTGTGACCCCCGCTGCCGCTGCCCTGGTGGTAATAGGGGTAGTAATACCCCTTGTCGCCGTCGTCCCCGGCGCCGCCACCACCACCACCACCACCATCCACTCTCCCTCCTTTTGCTCCCCGTCTCCTTGCCCCACGCCGCGAGTGCTGCGACGCGGACCACCAGCGGCGGACGAGCGGCGCGTAGGTCGGCAGGCAGGCGCACACGATGCCGATGAAGGGCTCGCAGCACGACCAGATGAAAACCTTGGACATGGCCCAGGTGAAGTCGGCTGATTTGACAAGCTGGTCCATCATGACGATGCGCACGGCCGAGGCGATGCAGACGAAGCCGCCGAGGAGGAGGATGCCGCCGATAAATATCTTTTTGGTGGGCGGCATTTGGAGTTTGATGACTGGGGAGTGTTAGCTGTTTCTTGCTCTTTTCTCACTTGGGTTGTTTTTGCCCCCCCAACTTCGGGCAGGGGGGAGGGAGGCAGCAAAGCTGACGGCCCGGGGCGGACGGGACTCACTGGTCGGGACAGGAACAAGCAGGATGGAAATGTCGATGAACAACCCGATGATGCCGTTGATGAAATAGAACAGCGGAGCGTCGATGCACCTCCCCACCGCCGTTGGGTCCGTATACTGCCTCCAGTAGTACGACACGGGCCGGCACCCCGACAACCAGGTGATGGACACCTCGAGGCAGTGGCAGATGGTCAAGGTGAAGACAATGTTCCAGATGATGCCCTTGCCAAAGACACGCCTGTAAAACAGCAGGATGGACGTCTTGGTGGCCGAGATGCAGCAGATGTAGACGATGACGAAGGCGTACGTCGTCTGGTACAGCTTGGTGAACTCCTCAAAGCTCACCACCCAGAGGTGCTTGCCGCCGCCCCAGGGTACGCTGACGAGACAACACACTGCCGTGCCAATGCCCAGGACCTGAGAGGTGTCAGTCTTAGACTGTCTAGCATGTCGATGCTGGCGGGCGCGTAGGAACGTACCGCGGCGACCAGAATCATGTAGTCATCCTCGGCCAAACCAGGCCCGCTATGCGACAGTCGAATAAACACCCTCAGCACCACGGCCGACAGGCCGAGGGCCATGATGGCAACGACGGACCCGATGATGGAGGCATTCTGGTTCTCGGTGAGATCCACACCGGGTGGTGCTGGGCCCCAGGCGCCCGAGGCAGACATGACGCTCTGTCTTGGCGTTTGGACTTGACGAAATGAAAGAGGAGAACGGACGGCAGGAAACGAGAAAGGGCAGGCCAAACGGAGCGCGTGGGCGAGGTTCGAGAACGACGAAGCGGGATAAAGGGGGCTGCGTGGCACTCTGGTCACGGTAAGACATACATGCTGCATGGGAAATGATATGCATGCCAGGCGGGCTTTGGCACGAGGGGAAATAAAAAGCAATGGGGCGGTGACACAGAGCAAGCAGGAACGGGATCTCGGTGAGATGGGTGTGGCTTCGATCATCCACGGCCCCGCTCGAGTCCAGAAGCCAGAGAGAAAAGGGGGGGTATACGCCTCCGGCGACGGCGACGGCGGCGGCACAGGCGTGCTACTTACTCAGACGGCCGCGTCGGCGTAATTCTCAGGAGGGGAGGGGGGGAACGGCTTCGGGCACTCAGAGACGACGAGTCGACTTGATGGTGGGTGGTACCGGCGCCTGTTAATGCATCCGCGGTTCCTGCTGCCGCGTACCTGACTGCTATCGTGTAATAACTATGCCGCGTGAGAGGGATGCGGCGTAGCAGCTAATCGGCGGGGCGAGGACCGTTTCAGTGCAGTGACAATGGCTGACAGCTTCAGTACTGCACTCCGGGACTCTGTCCCACCTTCCGCTCAGGACCCTGAGGGCAAGTTTCCGGTTCCCGAACGATGCAGGCGGCCATGACGCACAATGCATCAACGGGGCTTGCAACCCTTATTTGAGTGGATGGGACGAGAGTTGGCGGCATCTGTACTACATAGGAGACAGCAGATAGATAGGGCTGAGGGCACGTCCAAAACCCCCCGACCTCGGCGGGTTGTTCTTATGTGCGGAGTGGCTTCGAGAAGCTCATTGGCGTCGACGGTCAGCCACAAAGAGGGGTCGAAGCCTCGTGTCTTGTTAGTCTGCGTGATTCAGATCCCTAAATCCCAATCACCGAGCAGGTGGCGCAGGTGCCGGGGTGATCCCTTACAGTTGCGGCACAGATCGCCAGACCGGCGGGTATGCAGAGAGGGCAGAGCCAAGAGATGAGTTCCTGTCCTGCACTGCATGGCTTCTCCGCCTATCCAAAAGCTCCAAGCCGAAGCTTGGTGCGGCATGCGAAGCCCCTTCTCGAGGAAAAAGAAAAACCACCTTCCAGATCGAGATCGACGAAGCCCCCTACGCCACTTACACGAGTGGCAGACGCCGAGACCGTTGCATCCCAACGGCTTGCTCTCGTCCCCGCCGTCGGCGAGATGGCGGGTCAGCCCAACATGTTGCTTCTTTGGGTCTGAAGCGCCGAATAGGAGGCGCCGCCGCAGCTTGTTATCTACGGATGGCAGCCTGGAGGGGACTTGCCCCCTCACGTCTTGGGGAGAGCGGCGGTGGGACCCGGAGGGCCAGAGGATCCGGCTTCTTTCATGGCCCAATATTGTCACTTGAGACGGCAGAGAAAGTTGGTATCGTCGTTCCAGACCCAGTATCAAAAGTTTCAACACCAGTCTCAAAGTTCCGAAATCGTGTAGGCTTATGCCGAGCGCCGCCGGCGCTAAAGTAATACCCACACAACACCTGGGATTTATGCGCGGGTTGCGTGTAAGTAACTGCCCCAGGGGTTTTGCCTGCCGCAGGTGCCGTCGTACCCAGCGGCCAGTCTAGTCCCATGCCTCCGGGCCTGGGCAAGTCCGACCGGTTGTGGCTTGAGGCGTATATACCATGCATCATCAGGTGAAGACTTGTCTTGCTATTTAGATCCTGGCGCTAACCCCTTTTTCACCTGCCCATCATCTCTCCTGAACGCGAGCTTCGGTCTTGAGCTTGCAATCCTCTCATCTTGATTGCATCCAGCATCTTGTGTTGTGTAACCATGCTTAACCTCATCGAATTCATCATACTCTCCGCCTTGGCGAGCATCCTGGCAGCCATCGTCGCCTCACGTGGACAGGACCGTCAGCCATGGTGGTTCAAGTCTCGGGCGGACTTTGCCACGTCGTGGTTCTCTTGGGGCCATGAGCAGGACATGGAGGCCACAGACGATGTGGTCCGAGACATCAAGCAGTTAGCGGAATGCCACGAGGCAGCCGCCCTCCTGTCCGACCTGATCCACCAGGACGGGGCAGGAGAATGGCCGCCGCGGTCAAACCACGACTACACCAGCTGGCCGGCAGCCCTCCGTCCCTACAGGGACATCTACGCAGAGATGGCGCCGCTGTTGCCCACCTCTGACCTCTCCCTCGACGACGATGTCAACAGGGCGCGCATCTCCACCTTTCGTTCCGGCTTCCAAACATTACTCCAGGAGCGGGTTAACCTGGCCCAAGTCGAGCAGCTCCTCGCGGCCGCCGAGGCTGGGCGGTGGGACGTCTTCCCGCGAGACACCTACAACGGCTTCTACGCCTGCATCGCCTGGTGCCGACACGCATACCGGTAGGCCCTTCCCCTTCCCTCCCACACAAACACCACTAACCCCACACAGGTGGGCAACCATCCCCGTGGTCCGCCTCGCCCAGCTCGAGAAAACCCTCCCGCTCCCCCCTGCCCTCCTCCTCCCCTGGACCTACCTCCAACGCCACTTCGGCCTGACCTCCCAGTCAGGCAACAACATGTCCAACCTGGTCCTCAACTTCTCCCCCTCGGGCGTCTACACCCTGCACATCAACACCGGCCTCGCGCCCCGGATCACCTCCTCCGAGGAATCTTTCGCCCGCGTCTTCCACGACGTCGAGCGCCTCGCCCTCCCCGTCTACCACGCCGTCGTACACGCCCTGCTCGCGCACGCCCGCGCCGACCTCCCGGGGTGTCTCGCGCACGCCCGCCGCGTGACGGCCTTGCTGCGTCCGCTGCTGAGCAGCTACTACGACCGCGTGCATGATGCGCAGATTGCCCGTGATGTATGGCTGTCGCGTGTGCAGGGGTTTTACGGGTGGGGTGCTGGGTATGAGGTTGAGGGGGAGGCGGGGTGGGTTAAGTTCGATGGGCTGAGTGGAAATCAGGTGTTGTTGTTTATGGTGCTGGATGCGTTTTTGGGGCTGGAGCCGTATCTGGATGAGGAGAATCAGAGGAGGAATGTACCGGAGCGGCAGAGGAGGTTTTGTAGGGCGGTGGAGAGGCATTCGTTCAGGAGGCGGTTGGGGACGGAGGGGGTTGAGGGGATGGTTGCGAGGGAACTGGGAGAGGTGGTCAAGAGGTTGAGGGTAAGTAGTTTTCCACTTCTCTCTGATTGTTTGGGTCGGGGGCTTACTGACGTCGTTACCTTCACAGCTGTTTCGCACAGCCCACAGAACGCGGGCAAAGGTGTACTTGTCGCAGCCGGCCCCGGAGCGACTGCCCATGACGGCCGGAAAGTCGCTGCTCAAGTCGGACATGGAGCAGAGCCTGGAGTATTTGGACGAATTTATGGTGGGGCGACTGGCTCAAACCGTTTAGCAGGGGGGAGTGCGGCGTCTTTCATGTATTGCTTGTCCGTTTCGTTCTCTTTTTCATTGATGTTTTGTCGCCTGCCAGGAGAGTTTTGACAAAAGGCGCGGTCCATAGATAACTACTAGCAGCCTTCACTAGGTACCGGATAGTACTAACTAAGCCATTCTATAGACTTAACTAGCGGTATCTCACTGGTAGACGAGAATCGTCCAGCGCTCTTCGGGACGGCCGTGGCAATGCAAGCCACCCCTCCATGGAAGCCAGTCTTATGATTTCAGCCGTCCCTTGCTAGAGGCTTAATTAGCCGCAGAGGAACAAGGGTTTCCAAGACGGTCAACTGGGTGTAGAGCTCTAGGTAGCGACGCATTATTTGTTGGCAATGCTCCACAACAAGGGGTTATTCTCAACTCGTCGTCCATTAAAACCAGACCCGTTTTGCCCTGAGAAATCCGCGGTTCGCCCTCAACCTGCAGTCCGCCCTCCCTTTGGCATCGTCCCAGTTCCCTCCCATCTTCGTTTTCCACGCCTGGCATATACAAACAACAACGACATGAGCGCACTCCACCACCGCCTCGGCCTGCTGGGCCGGGTCTTGCTGGCCCTCCAGGCCTGCATGTTCGCCGCGCAGGCCGCCGTCGTCGAGATCGATTTGATCTTTCCACGCAACGACACGTATGCCCCGGGGCCCTTCATGCCCGTGGTTTTTGCCATCCAAAACTCGGCCATGGCATCGTCCCTTGACCTGGCCATCGTCTGGAACATCTTCCGGCTTGCCGATCCTGGCGGCGATGGCGGCGTTAACGGCGTCATCGATCTCAAGCACGCCAACCTCACTCGCGCCGATCCCTTCTTCACGACCGATTACGCCCTGCGACTCAACGGCACCGAGGCCGGCTGGGGCATTCGTTTTGGCCTGAGCTTTGCCAACTGCTCCAAGAGCGCGGGCCCCTGGTCCGCGAAGGTCACCCCGAATAGCGAGAATCGACTCCTCTTGTTTTCAACCAAGCCCGGCGCACCGGGCCCCAAGTTTGTGCAGGGTCCCGGGACCTGCGTCAACTCGACGGGCGTGGCCATCAACGTTGCCGAGACGCTGTCCCTCCCGTTGACCGCCGTGAACAACGGCCACGATTCGTGCCTCGTTCTCGCGTCCCCTCCGATTGTGGACGCGAATCCTTGCGCCGTCACCGTGAACGAGACGACGGCGGCAACCATCTTGGGGAGTTTCTGTGGTCCTGATACTGCGACCACTTGTCTACCAGCTTCCAGGGCACCAGCACAGGGGATCCCGATCTTGGTGTCGTGGTTTTTGCCCGTGTTTGCGGGTTTGGTCATGTATGCAGGTGCCTGATCTCAGTCCCACCATGCGAATGCATGCATGGTTCTTGATCTCGACGGGACGCCGTGACATCGGTCGTCGCCGCAGCCCCTGACCTTCACCGACATGAACCACGATTTACTTCGAGTCGGCGGCGCGTTTTTTGGTCATGGCCCGTTCTCGCAAAATTAGATGTCCACTCCAGAAGGCTGAGCGGTTCCTCATCCTGGTCTCTCTGTCTGCCTGGTCGCGAGGGACTGGGAGTATCTCCGGTGCAGGTCACTGTCGGGGAACGGGCACCGCCTTTCCGGGGGACCGGGGAGGGAACGTGTTGGGGACGTGCCTGGGGTCCCTGAGGAGGAGGAGGAGGAGCAGGGACAACCATGGGGCAAAATGTGGGGGCTAATGATGGTTCGTTAATGCAGTGTTGGAAAAGACATTCGCGGCCAAGCATATAAAGGCGGCTCAGAGACTCGGCCATCTTGCTCCAGCTCCAGCGAGCATCTCTCGTCTCCTCCCTTCTCGTCGCCCTCCGATCCCCCCTGAAGTTCGAGCCACCTCTTGGGGTGCCCGACCATCATCACGTTCTCCTCCTGGCTGATGCCAGCGCTGCTCACAATTCAATCATGTCAATCAAGTTAACCAATCAATCAAGCAA
>MU856134.1:0-10607 GCA_033296695.1 Staphylotrichum tortipilum
TATGGCCGCAACGGACGCACTTCTTGCCGTCGCCCCAGACGGGTAACCCATCGATCGCCGGTATGATAGCGTCGGGGAACCGGATGCCGGATACGTCGGCCGCCAACGAACCGTCCGTCTGGGATTGTGGAGTCGCGGGGGCTCGGCGGGGCCGGGGTCGGGGCCGGGCCCAATGAGGGGGCGAGGACTCGGGAGCGGGTCTGGGTTCTCGACGCGCCCGATCTAGCCGTAGCGGGTCTGGGATTGTGGAGCGGCGGGGGCTTGGCGGGCCGGGGTCGGGGCCTATGACGGGGCGAGGACGGGGGAGCGGGCCTGGATCCAGACGGGCTACGGGCGAGGATACTAGAGTAGAGCATTGAGTTGATGGATCGGTTGGATCCGGGGAGTCGGTATATCTGAGTGTAATTGTTACAACTACCACATCACAGAGCCTCCGCGTCACCAGACACCCCTATTCCAGCAACCCTAAGAGAACATGCTCCCATCACCACCTTCCCCCTGGGCACTCCTTTAATACCTCTTCTTCTTCCTCGTCCTGACCCGAATCTCCCCCCCGCCACCCCTCGTCCCAATCCACTCCCACAACCGCCTCATCTCGCCCGTGAACACTAGCCCGAGCACGACGACAACAGCCGTGACGGGAAGCGCAGTCGCCCAGTAGGCCCATTGCCCGGCATCCATGTCACGGATGTCAGAAGAATTCATGCCGACGATGGACGAGACGGCGGAGAGGGGCAAGAAGTGGGTTTGGATCTCTGAGAAACATGCACAAGGATTCGGCGGCCCGGATAAGAATCATCCTGTCCCCCAACAGGGACACGGCATGGCTCCAGACGAGGGTATATTCACGCAAGAACTCCTGCGCGAGTGCGGCAAGATCTTCAGTCGGCAGCGCTCGACCAAGATGGTAAGCCCACCAGATAACAGCGTATTCGAGGAACGGGTGCTCGTCAAAGACTGGGGGCACACCACCCCGGCCGCTTTGGTCCGCGGCATTTGCTGAGCTGAGGATCCGGAGCAACTCGTTCCCCCGGCTGATGAGATACCTCAGGCACATCTCAGCCAGATAGGCTTCCCCCTGGCGCAAGTCGATCGACAGCGGCGGGGCGCCATCACGGTCGAGTAAGAACGCCCTCGCTGTGTCGTGGAGCAGGGCAATGTGTGCGTTCCGGACCACGACGAAACTCGCACACGCCTGCGCGATGGTGCCCTCAAGGTTCACCAGACGGGGAAATTCGTGGGCGAGCGCGATCTCCAGCTCCGCAAGATTCAGTGGGCGGAACGAGCATATCGCCCAGGTGAGGATGCGGCATGCCAGTGCGCGGGTGGCCGTCTGGCTACCAATGGTGGTCATCATGCGGTCGTAGAAGCCCTCCATGCCCTCGGGCAGGTCTTCCAGGGCTTCACGGATGGCCTCAGGGGTGTGCCACTTGTTCTCGAGCTGGTCGATGGCTAGGGACACCCACAGGAACGAGCCCTGGGCTTTGTGGAGGATAGTTTTGCAGATGTCATCCTTGACATCAAGCGCGCCGTCGGGGAGGATGGAGCTGACGGACCGGTCGGCGTAGGCCCTGATGTCGTGGCTCGTATCGTCGAGGGTGATCTCATCCAAGGACACTTTGGCGCCAAAGGCTCTCACCGCCGTCATCTCCTTGATGTGGCGGCTGGCGATCCAGATCCGCAGCCGGTGGGTGGCCTCGAGTTTCTTGAACAGCTGGACCAGCGTCTTCGGGTCGTCTGCCTCGTCGAGGCCATCAATAACCCAAAACATGGGCGTCTCCTCGCCCTCACAGAACGCTAGGTCCTGAAAAATGGATGCCCACACGTTCACAGCCTGCAGCTGGTCGACAGGGCCGTTGCCCTCCTCCCCCCACTTGAGCAGCAGCTCGCCAAACGGCCGGGACTGCATTCCGAGCTGCAGCGCGATGCTCGTGAGCATGTTCTTGACGCTCCGCTTGGTCTGATCGCGCGAGTTGAAGAAGTAGTAGCAGCAGGGGACGCCGGGGTGGTCCTTGTGCAGGGTGCGGATGACGAAGCTGGACAGGATCGACTTGCCAGCCCCGGGGAGGCCCTTGAGCCAGAGAAGGGCGCAGCCACTGTCGGCGATGCCGTCGCGCCACTGCTGGAACGTGTCTCGGTCGAGGATCCAGCGGCAGGAGCCGTCCATGATGCGGTCCTGGAGGATGTCGAGGTCTGTTTTGGGGTGAGAGTGGACGCCGAGGACCTGGGAAAGCTGTTTTCGAGTGGGGGCGGGGGTGGTGGGTGTCTCGGCCGCCGTGGGGTTGACCACGGGGAAACACTCTTTGGGGGGTGCCATGGCAGCCTCAACCAGCATGCACAGAACGTTGCGCACTTGGATGTAGTTCGGATCTTCAGCACCCTTGAACTTGGACATGCCGTGGTGGTCCGCGTCGAGGGGAGCGCGGAATTCTCCGGGGTAACCCAGGACTGCTGAGTTATTGTCGACGATCTGGAAGGTGGCAGCTGTCAGTATTGAACTAGACCAGCGAAGAAACGGGACCAAATCACCATTTTCTTCATCAGCGGCGTGGCCAACGGTGTTTCCTTGGTCTCATACAGCGACGCGAGCTGTAGACCGCCACACACGCTGGGAAACTGTTGGTTGATGTCCCTCAACGACAGCGCCATGCTGTCAAGCTCCTTGATGTACTGCCCTTTGTTGACGAAGAGGGTACTTAGGATGCCGCCGAGGGTGCCCGCGAGGTCCGACCCGCGCTGGGGTGTGCCGAGGAACAGCATGCCGCGGGCCTGGGCCATGATGTGGCGGTAGTGCTCGTCCGCCTTGCCGATGATGTACGCCTGCGGAGGTCAGCTCAGGTAGCCCACGGTCCGAGGAAAACGGTTAACCTTCTTCGCCACCAACCCACCCATGGAATGCACCACAAACACGATCGGATACTAATATTCGTACATTAGCACGCCAACTTCTGAAGCTCATACCTCCTCGGCAAGAGCCGAAGAAACGGCCAGAGGAAAGAACGCACCTCCCCAACCCTCCCCCCCTCGCCCTCCCACCCCCTAACCCACCCCAACAACCCCATCGCAAAGTCCAACACCGCCATCCCATCCCCCCCAGCCCCAGCCCCCACCAAACCAGCATTATACCCAAACGTAAACACTCTGCACCCCCCCAATTTCTGATCCGCCTTCAGCCACCGGGGCCAGAAATTCTCCGTCTTGCGCTCCCACGACCATGTCCCGTGGGAGCTCCCGCCGAGGCCGTGGATGAAGATTATGTCGGCGGATGTCGATGGGGGCGTGTGGATGAGGGTGAGGCCGGGGGTGTTGAGGGGGGTTTGGGGGCCGGGGGGGGTGGGTGAGGGGGTGAGGGTTGGGAGAGGAGACGGGGTGCGGAGGGGGAGAGTGAGGTGTGTGTGAGGTGCTTTGTTGTCGTACTGTAGATCAAGGGTGTTTGACGGGGAGAGGGTGGCGGGGTTCGCGGTGGAAGGGGTTGATGGGGTCAAGATGGAGGCCCGGGACGGATTCGAAGGGGTTGGCGAGAGGGTGGTCGGTTCAGGGGTTGCTGGCGTACTCGGGGGGAGCGGGGAGGGGGGGTCGGTCGGCTGGCGGCGGTGCCGATGTCTGTACTTATTGAGGAAGCTCGGCTGTGGGGAAGAAAGGGGTCAGCGCGGTACTGTGACAGACTGCGTGACCTTGCCTGGGGCATGCCGTTGCTTACCATCTTGATGCTGTCGCGCCAGGGCAGTCCTGAACTGCGCGCGATGGACATGAAGAAGCGCCCAAGCCTGCCCGAGAGAGGAGCGCGAGCTGAGGTGGCTGGCCTACCCCGCCCTCAGCCTCGAGGGTGGGTGGGTGTGCCTGCATGCATACATGATGATGTCGTCTGATTGGGTCGTTGGCGCTGGTGCGCGCGCGGAGCCAGGCGCCTGGATGCGGAAAGGCAGTTCTGCCGAATTCATTTTGCATATTCCCAGTGCTGTGGTTACCAGGGAACTGTTGACGACCTCCCCCTTTCCAACCCCACCCCGCTTTCCAACCCTCTCCCGCTTCCAACCCTCCCCTGCTTCCAACCCTCTCCCCTTCCAACCGTCTCCCCTTCCAACCCTCTTCCCTTTCGGACTCTCTGTCCTTGCCCATCCACCCTGCTTCCAACTCTCTGCCCCTCCCTTCCAACTCTCTGCCCCTCCCTTCCAACCCTCCCCCTCTCCCTCCTTTTCAGCACTTCCCCGCTTCCCAACACTCCCCCCTTTCCAAACCTACCCCCGTCAAAGAACAAAACAATCATGCAAGCCACACTACGAAAACCCCCCTGGCCCCGCCATCCCAAACGCCCCATCCCACCACTGGAACGGGTCCCTCCCAATCTGCGGCCCCAGCCCGCCCGGCAAGTTCAAACTCAAATTCAAATTCAGCGCGGCCGCCGCGTCAAACCCCTCGACGCTGGCCATCATCGAGTACCTCGACCACCACTCCACGTCCTCTGCCGCTAGATGCGCCGCTACCCCACCTCCGGTAGGAAGCGGGTTCTGCTCCGCCCCCGGCCCTGTTCGGGCAACGATGTTTCCTGGGTGAGGAGTGGTTGCCTCAGCCGTGGAGGTGGTGGAGGTAGAAGAGCGGAGCGAGGCGTTGAGGAGGATCTCGAGGAAGCGGGCGTAGCGCACGGCCATGTGGATGTCGTCGGGCGAGGCGACGCGGATGGCGGCGATGGAGGCGCGGATGAGTTGGATGTTTGGGTCGGCGTCAGTTACCTCGGGGTTGGCGGTGAGGGTGCTCTGGGGGGTTGTTAGTATTAACGGGTCCAGGAAAGAATGAGGTTCAGAAAGGGAGTTCCAGTGTCGAGGGAGATGGGAAGGGAGCACAAGGGAGGTAACTGTGGGGATGCTAACCTTGAGCAGGTGCAGATTCGCAGACACAATCAGCACCCAGCAACGGACAGGAAAGTAGCGTAAGACGGAGGAGTGGGCGCCCAGGTTGACCATGATGGTCAGCATGTGGTGGCTGGCGCGGGTGGCTTGGTCGGCGAGGCGGGTCAGAGCAGCGAGTTTCACCGCCAGGCTGTAGTCTGAGCGGTAGGGATGGGACGGGGCGGTGGTGTGGTGGTGTTGGAGGGCGTGGCTGGCCGGGGCGAAGCTGTACATGAGGCAGTAATGATACTCGATGTCCAGGCAGGCTCGGAGAAGTTCGGGTTCGCCTGCTGCTGTGGTGTTGGCAAAAAGGTTGGCGATGATGGACAGGGTTTGGCTTACTGGAGTCAAAACACGCAGCGTGCTGGCGCTTCCAGCGGACGAGAGCTCGTTCGATGTGTTCCAGCTCGGGCAGGAGGTTAACATTGTCCAAGGTCAAGCCGCTCTGCTTCAACGACTGCAACAAAATACTGGCCTCCCTCGTCTCGATGGAGAGGTCGTAGTAGCTCTCCCAGACCTCAGCGTCGGGGAGGATGCTGGCAAAGGTTGTCGAGTAGCGACTACGGATGACTTCACTTGATTGCTTAGACAGGAGAGGGTTTAAGCCCAGTCGCATTGCCAGGTTTTCGTCGGCGAGATGGAGAAACACGCAGATGACTTGGTTCCACTGCTGCTTCCATCCTTCCTGCGGGGACCCGGATGGCCCTCCCGAACCGCTCTGGGCGTCGAGATATTCGAAGCATCCACCCTCATGGGCCAGGGCGATGGCGGTTGAGAGGAGCATCCTGCAGTTGAATTGTCAATACCACAGCACAGATATGTCAAAGGGCTGTCAGTGGTATCAGTTGGAAAATGACTGACCAAGACATCTTGTTACTCCGATACGCTGGCGCAACAATGTTCAGACTCTCCAGCAGCGTGGACATGCCATAGCGCTGCTGGTTTGTGAGCGAAGTTACCTGACTCCGGCTGCTGAACGACCCGCGCCGTGGCCCATACGAGCCACTAAACATATCACCATCCTCCTCCTCTGAAAACGACACAGGATTGTTGATGGCCTTGCTGTGCCACTCAATCATGAGCACCATGCCCGCAATGGCGCCCGGCGAGCGGGTGTAAGGCGACCCCCAGAGAGCCGACTGCAGATACTTGCGTAAAAACTTCCAGGCCTGCCAGTGGATGCGCTCAGATCGAATCTCGCCGTGCGAGCCGGAGAGGACGTGGTAGCGGGACGCTAGAGTGACGAGGCTGACGGACAGCAGCGGTTCCTCGGCGGCTAGGAGGCCGTAACGACTCCTGTCGCGGTAGAAGGAGTGGACGACCGGACGGAGAGCCCACATGGCGTTGAAGTAGAAGTCGAGGTACTCGATGACCTCGCTCTTGGTGAGGACGCCTTTTCTAATGAGAACAAACTTGTCCCAGGGGCCTTCCGGGTCAACAGGGTGACGCAGCTCGAGCAGGGCATCCGCGGCTACTGAGGGCGTTGCATTCTTGCTGACATTTGGGGAGTGGCCCTCGCCTGGGCTCCTCCCCTGCTCTTGCTCGTCGGTGGCGGTAAAGGTGAGCAGGTCGAGGGCATCGGCAGGATTGTGGAGCTGGGCCGAGAGGATCCTGCTCCGGGCAGTGGGCTGGGAGACGGTGGCTATCGGGGAGGGCCGTCCCGGCGACGAATGGGAGTTGGGCGCGGCGCCGTTGCCGGTGTGTGGTGGGGGTAGTAACCTGTGCATCTGTCGTGGCTCGTCGGCGTCTCTGGGAGGTCCACCAAACCAGCTGGCGGTTCCCCCATATGCCACAGAGCTGGTGGTGGTGCTGGGAGTATTGAGGGAGACGAGGCGGTCGTTGGCGACGGGCGGTGAGGTGGCAGATGAGGGGGAGTAGACGGGCAGTGAGGGGCTACCAGCGCCGACATCCTCGGTCCGGGTAGGGGATGCAGAAGCCCCGGCAGTGGGTGTTGCAATGGGAGTGGGAGTGGCTGTGGTGGTGGCAGTGGTGGTGGTGCCACTGAGGGCTGCTGGCGAGGCATGGCTCAGTCTGCGGCGGCTGTTCCTGGTATCGCTGAACTCGCAACGTTCAGGTTGGCCATCAGCAAGACAGCGCCGGCATGGCTTCTTGTTGTCGTCGGCATCGGGCAGGCATCGCGACTTGCGCTTGCGGCAGGGCTCGCACGAGTGGTAGGCCCGCTGGCGGGGGGAGCCAGTGCGGTTGACGGGCAGGAAGTGCAGCGGCGGGTGGTGCCCCGCTGCTGCCGTGCCGCCATTGCCTGTCATCTGGCAATGTCGTCGTGAAATGGCGTGGTGGATGTGGTGGATGTGGTGGATGTGTTTTGTTGTCGGCAGAAGTCGAAGCAGCGGAAACGTCCTCTTCTGGCAAATCCGCAGCAGACAGTGGGGGAGGAACACCAATTTGATCTGATCGCCTGGGATCCCCCCGAACGGCTCCCCTAAATCCCGGCTAAACCCCCCAAGACCCCCTGAATTTCCCCCACATTCCGCCCGCAACCCCGCGTCAAGCGCTGTACTGCCCCATGCGCCAAGGTGCGGGGAGGCGGGGGATATTGGAGAAGGCGGGGCCACTAACAGAGCACTTCCATCCACTACCATCCACTGCCATCCACTGCCAGCCAGCGCCAACCAGCACCAACCCACTAACTAATTTTCCCCGGTGCCCCAGCTTCGCCCCCACAAACTCTCTCACCTTCGTCTCACCTCTCCACCAACCCGTGGACCAACCACCATCCCAGCCAACACCACGACGACGACGGCATGCTGTCACCATCCCCACGGCCAAGAGCCCGTATCCGACGGGTCGGTTCCGCCGCCATGCTCCCTGCCACAGCGCGCTAGACCCCTCTCAGCCAACGCCGCGCATCGGCAGTTGGCACCGGATCAAGGAAACGCCATTAGCCTCGCCCACCCAGATCGCCCTACTCTAGTCTCGCGCACTCCGATCGAATGGTTCATCGTGGGGTCGCTCAGAAGATAACTTCCGCCTTGACTTTCCGAGCACTCAGAGTTCGGGACCGAAGCACTCTGTATTTCTTCCCTAACTAAACTGGCCCATTCCCTGCCTCTTCCTCCACCTCTCCACGTCCTGGTTCCTGGAGAATCACACCAACTTGCCAGCCTCCGCAGACGTGTTCGCTGTCAGGAGTGGGCCAGACCCGACCCCAGCATGGCCCACCTTGGATTCAGCCGTCCCCACGATCCCCTCCCTGCCAATCATGCCCCGGAACTCGCCTTCCTCCCAGCTCTTTGCCTGAGTGGCGGAAACGAAGGACTTGACTCGAGCTGTTCGTCTCGTGGCTGTCCCCTCAATCGGATGGCCCACCGGATCCTCCCACAAGGGGACGCCGGTCCGCGGATGCTTTCGAAAGGGGTAATTCGCCGCCCAGATATCCGCGGACCACGAGGCTGCCGCCCAGAGTTAGACTGATCGGGCTGCATCTGGGGGGCGATATGCTCAACACCACACTCCCGTGCCGCCCCTGGCCTAGGCCCGGCACTTTCATCGGTTCATCGGGACTTGCATTCCCTTGGGACCGCCTTGGACAGTCTTGGACAAGTCTGGCCAGAGCATGGCTCCCCCTTGTTCTCCCCCGTATGTTCTGTTGCTGCCAAGGGATCCGACAACGGCAACCATGTGGGCCGCCAGATATCTGCTTGGACTTAAATGCCATTGTTGATCTGCTTAACGCTCCTGGTTTCCTTCTCGACATCCCTGTTCCATCCCTCCTCGAGCCCACAAAAGCCTCGAACGGGGTCACCACATTAAAGCAATGGCGGCGAACGACGACAAGGCCCAGGTGAGCAGCGGCTCCGAGAAGGCCAGCCTGTCCGAGGTCGAGAATGGCACCGCCCACGCCACCATCGACGCCGAGACCAACAAGAAGCTGTTGAGACGGATCGATTGGCGCGTCATGCCGGTGGTAAGTAATGAGGATATCTCAACTCCCAAAGCCTGCAGTGGCTAACCCCCCCAGCTCTGCTTCACCTACGCCCTCCAGTTCTACGACAAGGCCCTGCTCAGCCAGGCCGCCATCTTCGGCCTGCGCAAGGACCTCGGCATGCAGGACGGCCTCAAGTACTCGTGGGCCTCGCTCATCTTCTACTTTGGCTACATCGCGGGCACCTACCCAGTCTCCCTCCTCGCCCAGCGCTTCTCCACCCGCATCGTCATCACCATCATCTGCCTGCTCTGGTCCGTCGTCGTGCTCACCACGCCCGCCTGCCGCAACTACGGCGACTTCCTCGCCAACCGCTTCCTGCTGGGGCTCATCGAGGCCGGCGTCTCCCCCATCTTCATGCTCGTCGTCGGCTTCTGGTACACCCACGAGGAGCAGGTCTCCCGCTCCAGCTGGTGGTACAGCTTCAGCGGCGGGTCGCTGCTCGTCTCCCCGCTGATCAACTACGGCATGGGCCACATCAAGGGCTCCCTCGCGCCGTGGCAGTACATGTACTTCATCGCCGGCGGGGTGACCGCTGTCTGGGGCGCCGCGCTGTGGTGGCTGTTCCCCGACACGCCGCAGAACGCCCGCGGCTTCACCGAGGAGGAGCGAGCCCTGCTAATGGAGCGCGTGCGCGGGAACAACTCTGGCGGGGAGAACACCACGTTCAAGTGGTACCAGGTTGCTGAGGCGCTCAAGGACTACCAGCTGTGGGGGATCTGCATCTGCTCCATGATGCTGTGCACCGGCTCCGGGGCGGTGACCGTCTTTGCGCCGATTGTGTTCAACGGCATGGGCTTCAGCGTGTTCGAGTCGCTGCTGCTCAACCTGCCCATTGGCGCGCTGGCGTTTATTCTGATTCTCGGGTCGGGATATATCGGCCAGATGGTCAAGAGCTCACGGTTGCATGTCGTTTCGTTCTCTTGCCTCCCCGTCATCCTAGGGTGCTGCCTGGTGTAGGTTCCTTCTATCAACCCCTTCCACCCTAGAGTAAATGCTAACGACGTCTCCCCCAGTTGGCAACTCCCCTCGTCCAACACCGCCGGCCGCATCGCGGGCTACTACCTCATCAACTTCTTCTCCGCCGGCTGGGTCCAGTGCATCGGCCTCGGCACCTCCAACGTCGCCGGCCACACCAAGAAGGCCATCTACGCCGCCCTGACTTTCATCGCTTACTCGGTCGGCAACATCATTGGGCCTCTGTTGTTTGACGCGTACGTCCGCAAATACAACTTCCATTTTCCCCAGTATACCAGAAAGCTAACTCTGTACCCAGTTCGTATGCCCCCCGCTACGACCGCTCATTCACTGGCGTCATGATCTGTTTCGTCATCTGCTTCTTTAGCGGCGAGATCCTGCGCTTCTTCCTCACAAGGGAGAATAAGCGGCGGGACGCACTGTATGGCGCGCCGGATGATGCGCATGGGTTGGAGGACCTGACGGATAAGCAGAATACTTCGTTTAGGTACCACTTGTAGACGAGGGTGGGCTGGAGTTACGGAGTTGGATTAGTTAATTGTTTGCTTGAAATTGAAAATTTGAAAGACTGACTATCATCAGTCGATGCTCAACCGCTTCTCAGAGTGCCTTCCTATCGTCAACTTACAGATCCACAACCAGAGGTTGACATTCGAACAGCCAGGGGCGGCGTGGGAAGAGCGACGGTCACTCCAGTGTCCTGCTTTCAGGTTGTACAAGCACCACTGGCCGGTTAGGATGAGAACTGTTGGAACGAAGGCACTGCTTCGGAGCTGAGCAGGCACTGCCTCAGTTCTGAC
>MU856135.1:0-10589 GCA_033296695.1 Staphylotrichum tortipilum
GACGACCACCCGCACAGGGTGGGGATGGAGCATGGACCACCAGGGTGGTCCACAACTGGTCTCCGTCTCCTAAGGCCCAGGTTGGTAAGTAAGCTAGTATTTCCAAGTCGGTCACTCCCGCTCAACATGACTCACCTTGAATCCTCCCTGAACGGCTGCTTTGATGGGAGCGGATTGTGTGCAGACGACCGCTTTATGTACTCTGAATTTTTCCCCATGGCAAATGAAAGTCAGGTCGCTGAAGTCTCCTGACTCTAGTAACCGGCCAAGAAAAGAGCCGGAACCTTGGGTCAACATCGCAAATGCCGAATCATTGACAACCTATCGAGAAGATCATTTCAAGTGAGACACAATTTTGAGAAGATTGGTTTCTTTCTGAGAAGCGACATACGGGCCGCCGATTTATGAAATTCCGTACAAAAAACGCTGTTATATAACCACAGTGGTCTGTTTGCATTCCAACCTGAAATCAACTGGCCCAAAAGTGCAGCTTGTTTGCACAGCCATCTTGCTAGTGTTTGCACAGCCATCTTGCTTGTGCCGAAGGAATAGGGTTGGCAGCTGCGGCATCCGGCATTGGGACGTTGGTGGTCCACCGAGAGGAATGGTAACTACTGTTAGAACCAAGCCACTTTTTGGTTCTGACCATACTGCACTGCCTTGGTTCTTGCCGACAACTTGCAGGCAAACATCAACACCAGGTCGCTCATTGGCCAAGCCACTCGCCGCAGCGGGGATGGCTTCAGATCAGCGCTGTGATGGTAGCACGATGAGGCCATGTGACGCCTCAGCGACGAGGAGTGCGGGGAAGCCAGGCAGTCAAAAGAGCCACGGCAGCCCCAGGGAGCAGGCACACAGAGAGAGACATCAAGGGGATCATCCACAATTGAAGCAATTCCCAACACCACACACACACATCGTTCTGCACCCATTTTCCAGTGCCTTTCAGTGCCCCCATACAACCGCTGTAGTGGTTCTAAATTTCGCTGTTCCAACAGGTACTAATTAATCGGATGTTTGGCACAGCTCAGCACGGAGACGACTCCGGAAATGGTTGGATCAATCGGAGGGCGACCGGAGGCTGGATGAGGCGACCGGCCACTTGGCGCGCAGCTGGCGCGCAGCTGGCGCGCGCATTTCCGTCGCAGAGGAATGGTTGACCACTGAGAAGAATGGTACGGGCGGGAAGCGTTTGACGGTGCAGGAGGTTCACTGAGCTTGACACTGCATTTGCCGAAAGAAAAGGAACCGTTTGCAGGCTTTGGGCCTCTGTCTCATTCTCTCTCCAGGTAGGATGTTGACAACCAGCACCTTTTGGTGGGATTTCCATCCAAAAATAAAGGAAGTCCCAGTAACGCATAATTAAACAGACTCATTGAAACTGCTATGCCCTGCTGCAGCCCATGGGTAATGACCCATCACCGCCAAATGTGTGCTCGCCTGCCTGCTTAACCCAGCTCGTTTTTCCTTTCAACAAACATCAAGCCAGCACCAGCCACCTACAACGACAACATCATGGCCTCCTCTGGGCTGGTTCTGCTACCCGCTGAAATCCTCACATTGGTAACCTCCCACCTTCGGAACGGCGACGTTAAGAGCCTGCGCTTGACATGCAAATACAAATAAATCCGACCACCCGGCCGTTTGTTTGCGCAAATTGAGGCCCCAATTTGCCTTGCGAGGCCCGTCTTTGTATTTGCCGCAAAGCTTTGCCAAGCCGATTACATAATGCCCGAGGTTGGGTACGGCTGGGTCTGGCTGGCAGGTAAAGTAGCCAGGTGCGGGCGGCTGGCAGGAAAGTGGTCAGGTGTGGGGCGGCTGGATGTGGCTATTTTTCCGACCCCAGACCCACGCTGGCCCCCCCTGTTTTCGTGCCTAGGTACACCAGAAAATGGTCCAAATCGACGTTCTAGCAGTGCCGAATATACTGGGAATGGCTTCAAAAATACCGAATTCCGATCCAAATATGGCAAATATAGTGACCTCGATTTGAATTTGTATTTGCGGAGGTTTGGCCGATTTGCCTCAAATATTTGGCTTGGCATTTGCTTTGTGGGCAGCTCTGATCCCCGACATGCCTTTGCTTTGGCGGACTGCAGCAGCTGGGCCGGGTTGACTCTAAACGACCCAGTGGACTTCAGATCGCTGCAGGTCGCACAGCTCTTATCTTCTTTGGAGCTGGAAGTCTTGTAATCATGTCGAAACTCGAGAGTAGCGTATGGGGAAGTTGGGCGAGTTGCGCCACGTTGAGACTTGAGACAACCCAACGGAGGCAACCTAACTAACCCGAACCCGAATGAGCTGAACCATGCCAGCTATCCCGAAAGCGGAGGAGCCGAGAAGAGGCTGTGTCCAGCTCAGCTCCAATTCGCCTTCTCAGTGTCCCTTCAACACCAAGGCAACGATGGCAAACTGGAGGTCAAAAAAAGGGTTTGTCTTGTCTCCCCACCCCCATAGCTGGATGGCGAGTGATTTGTCAGGGCCCAGCCCATGCCCGTGCCCATGGTTGTGCCCGCCGCGCAGATTCAAGCGTCTGCACCGCTCCCCTGCACATGTGGTCGCTGTCGCCCTGCATGAGCCAATCACATCATGGCTTTGGTGCCGTTGGCGGTTCGCGAGCTTGTGTTGGGACAGGGAGGGTCCTTCGCACCCAAATAATATGTCGTGCCCGCGCGGCTCGTTGCTTCGCAAACGTGATTTCTCCATTTCTCCTGGTCCGAAAACCACGCCCTTGAAGTACCGACCTCCACGACAGCGCCGCGTCGCTGCGCCGCGACACGGGACGCGCCACCATGAGCTCTTCGCTTCACAGACCGCCCGAGGATCGTCCTGGGCTTCATGAGGAAAATGGGCACGCGACGGTCCCCCGCCCAAGCGAAGACGGAACGGGGGCACAGCCAGGCGGCGGGAAAATCTTGGGGGCCGATCTGCCCAAGGTCGAACCAACCGAACAGCCGGTGAACAACACCCCCAGCAAGACACCGGCTCCGGTGGCCAAGACGACAGAGGCCGCCAGCAAGACACCAGCTCCAGTCACGCAGACGACAGACCCAGCATCCAAGACGCAAAAGACCAAGGGGACGGGCGCCCAGAGATTCGTCTCCCTTTCCAAGCAAGGGCTTGCCAAGGCCGTCGGCGCTGCGGGAGGGAAAACAGGCGCTTCCAAGGCCGCGCCCGACGAGCCAAAGGAGACGAGCGAGCTGCGAGTCGTCTATCCTCGCGACCCTGCTTCGGCTCCGCCGCCGCGCGTGGACATCATCGCCGTCCACGACATCGACGAGACTTTGCAACGGGCATGGATCTACCGCAAGAAAACCACCAAGCGACGAGCGAACGATTCCCGTGCGCCCTTCGCGGCCGGCGGCATCAACAGCCACGACGGAACCGCTGGGAGCCCAGCCCCTCGCCACGGCTCGAGACGACAACCGCCGCCAGGCGCGAGAAAAAAGACATTCGACGACGCCAACAACAACTCGATCGAGAAATGGTTGGCCGGTGCCGCCAGGCCATCCTCCGCCGGTGAGCCCGTCCCGCCCGACCAGACCATCAGCGAAGCCCCGCCCGACGACCACGGCCCTTCAAACCCCATCTTTGCCCCCGTCGAGGAGCACGAACACCACCTGTCTATTCTTGGCATGCTGACGCCAGTCCCCGAGGAGGACATCTCGGAGCAGAAACCGCGCTTCCGCCGGCGGCCGACGCTGCACAACGACAGGAGACGGGCTGCGGCCGGCCACGTCGCCAACATCGCCGAGGAGGAACGCGTGTCGAGCGTGGGCGGGAGCCGCCGCCACAACGCAGAGGTTCTCTCGGACCGGCGGTCGTCACTCGACCAGAGTGGTGAGAGGCGCATCAACTGGCTGAGCGACCCCGACATGCTCCCCAGCGAGATTCCGGGCGTTCGTGTCATGTGCTACACGTACAAGAGCCCCAAGAAAGTACCATCCCCGCATCAGTACCTGAACGAGCTGGGCAAGGACCTGGCCAGACGGCTTGCCGAGATGAGGCCGCAGAAAGACGCACACTACAACAAGGTGCCGATTATTTTTGTCGGACTCGGTTTCGGGTGTCTCATTCTTCAGAGGGTGATCACCCTGCTCGACTTTGAATATTGCCGGAGCCCGACCGCTCACCCATTGTTGGCCGCGATTGCGGGCGTGATATTCCTGGACGCCCCAGCACCCATAGCACAGTTCCCTTCCAGTCGGAGCCAAGAAACGAACCAGGCGTGGACCCAAGACTGGCTCATGACGAAAAACGATTCGAAGATCGATACCAGCTCGTTGTGGCGCGCGTTCTGGGTGGCGACCATGAGTGATGTCGAGTTAACTTGGTACTACAGTCCAACGGGAGCAAATGCCCAGAAGGTACATGGTACACATATCCCAACAGATTTTCAGTGCTGACCGTCGCCATGAATCAGGTGTTTATTGACGTCCCAATGGCATGGTGCCGCTTCATCCCGACACAGTCCACGACGGCACACCGTCTCAGCAGGTTTGAAGGCCCCAACGATATCGACTACCGCTCCATCGTGGAGGCAGCCAAACGGATCATCATCACCAAGTGTTGCATAGCCGGATTCGGACCGTTGGCCGGCTGTCTCGCCGACTTTATGAGGGATGGGTTCCCCATTGACCTGCCCGACCATCGTGGCTTCACCCCGCTCCATCTTGCCATCCGGAACTGGAATCTCGATGCTGTCAAGAGACTTACGCATCAAGGCAACGCCTCCGTCTTCAAAAAGGACAATGGTGGCCGGTCCCCCCTCCATACGGCCGTCCTCGCCGCTGGGAATATTGACCAGCATCGGCACGTTTACGAGGGCGAAGAAATCGACCCTCGCAAGATCATCACGCAGATTACAAATGTCCTGCTGAAGAAGGGCGCCCGTGTGGATGACAAGGATATGTTTGGCAAGACCCCTTGGTCCTACGTCAAACCAAAAAATGAGTGGATCAAACGTCTGAAGTACAAACACCTCATCATCGGCAGCTCATCGACGACATCGCGTGGCATGGAAAGCGTGCGGCCGCCGCTGCCGGGGCCGCAGCAGGATGCATGCAACGCGTTTGACATGATCCTCGCCGAGGTCTATGTCCTGAGAAAGGCTGGTCGCTCCGATGAGGCCTTCAACTTTGAGGTTGCCCCTGTTTTCGACGCCATATACAAAGCCTCATCTGGTGTTTCACGACTGTTAGATGAAGCGAGATTACCGCAGCTGGCCAGCCACAGGCTCCGTTGTCGTTGGCTACATGTGCCGTCGAACAATGAGCAGTGGGTTTACGACCTCATGCTGAGCCTGGGCATTCAAGACAACTCCATGGGTCGCCAGCGCCACGAGGGATCCCAGCTGATCGACCGGTACATGATGCCCCAAGCACGCAGGTACAAGTATTTCCACGGCAAGCCGGTCAGTCCGCAAGCAGATCCCGGCAAGAGGGTAAACCGGATGGCAACAACCGACATCGCCCAGGCAATTATCGTCGGGCCCGACGGCGATCCAGACCAGCCCCAGGGCAAGCCGGGTTTCAAACCCGGAAAGATGTCGCCCACGCCAGCACCGACGATGACCGAGGCTGATGGTATCGTCATCTTTGTAAGTCGAGCGGCCCTGAGACACGATTCCTGTTGCCTTTGCACGTTCCTAACACCTCCGCCCCAGATGCCCATCTTGGGGTTCGAAACACATCGCCAGCGCAAGTTCCTCGCTCAATCGTTTCGCGATATCGACCACGCCATGCAGAAGCGCCGCGCCCTTGGGGAGGACGACAGCCCCTGGCCTGTTGCACAATTTGCGAATCCCGTGTCCGAGCCGTCACGGGAGGACAATCAAGACGAGGCGGCCGAACGCTCTGACGGCATGTCGAGCGTGGGGGAGCAGTCAATCCAAGCCAATCCGGGATTCGAATTCATCACCCGGGCTCGAAGGCACATCAAAACGGATCGCGAAGCCAAGTTGCTGCGTGGGTACCTCGATTCGAAGCAGGTGAAGCCGGTGCATTGCCGCCGGACCTTGGACCAGTTCCTCTACTACATGCTTGACTCAACCGAGGCACGAGACAAGACGCAGGTGGCGTACCGATGGGCCAAGAATTCCGGAGGGGAGACCGAGCAGCAGGAGCGGCGCATCGAGGCGAAGGACCGGCCCATCGTCATGGTCGACCAGCTGTGGCTGTGGGCGTTGCACGACGGGACCGTCATCACCAGCTGCCCCAGCACGTGGGCTGGCCACGAAGAGTACAACCTCAACGATGTCATCGTTAAGGAACTCAAGAGAAACAAGGACCGCCGCATCATCCAGTCGGCTGAGGAGCTTCTGCACCTGATCCTCAAGACCAGCCTTGACTTCTTCCGCCGCAAGGGCCCCGCGGGCTTCCAGTTCCACGAATGTTTCCAGTCGTCCATCAATAAGGTCTCTGAAAAGCAAGGGAAACTGTTCAACGCTTTCCGCCAGACGACGGAGAAGCTGCACGTCGGCACGCTGGGCCCGGAAGAACGGAAAAGGGAGATCGAAGTCCTGTTCAGTCTGGAGAAGGAGACGGAACTGCTGGTCGAGATCATGGACATCCAGGACGAGCTGACCATTGTCAAAACCATCCTTGGCCAGCAGCACGATGTGCTCGAGAAGCTGTTGAGACTGTACCCGAAGAGGGTCGAGGAGGACGCCGACGAAGCGAGCAAGAGCAACCTGTCCGGGGGCGGCATGGCGAACAGCGAGCTGGTGCTGCTGCAGAACCTGGTCCAACTGTTGAGGGATCAGGCGGTGCCGCCGACGCCGGGCGGACGACAAGCGCCTGTGTTGAAGACACCTGTGGTTGCGAATGCTCTTCAGACCATCGGCGGTTCAACAGCGCAGGAGACGATCCCCGCTGCGAAGGAGGGACAACGCCGAGGAGGCCAGGCTCTAAAAGGGGGCCAGAAACAGGCTGAGGAGCCCAAACCACCTGTGCCTGTCAAGGCCAACGTTCTACAGGACCGAGATCTCATGTACGAGACGCTCGGGATCGTGGAGAACAACCTGCGGATCGTTACGGACATGCTGGATTACGCCGCAAAAGTCGAGAGTTCGGTACGCCACTCGACCCGACTTCCCCAGCACCGCCCCCCAATCCTGGACTCTGGAAACAAGACAGTTTTTGACTGACAAATATCACCAGATTGAGAATCTCCTCGACCTCAAACAGAAGCACGCCAACGGCTGGGAGGCGCGGTTCGCACGCGAAGGTTCGGAAGAGAGCCAACGGCAGGGAAACGTGAGTCTTTCCCTCATTTCCTAACCTGTCCATGTGAGAGAGTCTTAGTCATTGATACAAACGGCACAGATTATCCTTGTCTTCACACTCGTCACGGTGGTTTTCGTAAGTTCAAACCGCTGTCGTCCCAGATCTCGCACGATCGGCCACTGACCAACAAAACTCAGCTCCCTCTCTCCTTCTTCGCGAGTTTCTTTGCCCTCGATCTTGACATCTTCCCTCGCGACCCTGTGACCGGCGAGAAGAGCTGGCCGATCGGTGAAGTCTCAGGCTACCTGTGTACGTCAGCTCGCCCTCCTTCCTCCTCCCCACCCCAGTACTAACCCCCATTCCCAACCCGCAGTCGGCTTATCAGGCGTCGTCTTCATCCCCCTCATCCTCCTCGCCCTCTATGTCAACAAGCTCATCTCCGGCCTCAAAACACTGTACAAACGCCTCCTCCAAGTCATCACCGAGCCCCAAGCCGTCCTCGACGACAACCGCGACCTCAAGTGGGTCAGCCACGACGAGCACGACTCGGACGACGAGCGCACCTACATCGACGGATACACCGCCCGCCACGACGACGGGCCGTACAGCCAACCCGCCTTCTTGGCCGCCGGTGGCACGCGGCGCACGCACGGCTCCCTCACGGCCAACAACATCTCCGACGCGGAACCGCAGTACGCGCTCCTCTTCGGCCGCTTCGCCTTCCACACGCGCATCCCCGGGCTGCGGCTGCTCTGGCAGCAGCGGCTGTACCGCCTGCGCAACCCGCGCTACGGCGGCAACCGCTGGAAGGACACGTACGTGGCTGACTACCCGCTCAACTGGGCCGTTGGCAAGGTGCTGCGCTGGGGGTTCAAAGTGCTGGTGGCGGTGCTCGCGTGTCTGGGGTCGGAGCGGCATCGCAAGATATGGGTCAAGGACCGCGGATGGCGGCGGCGGCGGCGGTTTCACAGGACGCGGGGGCTGGTTGGGGAGGAGGGGGACAGCGCGGAGTGGAGCACGAGCGATGGGTATGATGAGGGAGAGGATGGGGAGGGAAGTGGAGGGGACCGGGAGGGGGTGGAGAGGAGGGATTTTGGGCTGGGGTTGGGGATGGTGATGGGGAAGGGAGGGGGGAAGAGGGGCAGGCAGAAGGAGACAAGGAGGGTGTCGATGGGGTCGGGGTATTGGAAGCCTGGGTCGGGGGTCAATCGGGATGGGTCGCAGGTGGGGGCGTGGTCGAATCAGACGAGGTCGAGGGTGTCATTTGTCGGGGTGGAGGAGGAGGTTGGGGAGGAGGGATATGTTGGCGAGGAAGAGGGATATGGTGGTGAGGAGGAGGGTGGTGCTGTTGAGGAGGAGGTGGAGGTGGCGCCGCCGGGTGGCAAGGAGGCCAGGAAGAGCAAGCTGAACTGGTTGAGGATGAGGAGGCGGAAGAAGCAGCAGGCTGTTGATGAGGAGAAGAATGCTGGCGTGGCGCAGGGGGGCGTGATGGAGCAGAGGGGGGAGTGGTGAGAGTGCGACGCTGGGGGTTGGTCGTTATTGTGATGGAAAATACTATGGGGAGTTGGGAGTCGGTTGGCGTGTCTTTTCTATTTCATTTCCTTTCATTCCTTCCTTCCTCCCTTCTCTCTACTTTCTCGCTCCTCCTTTTGCTCGTCTGCTCTTACTCTCCTTGTTTGTTTACTCGCCTGTCTTCGTTCGCTCCACTTCTCTCTCGTGCTTCTCTTCTTCTGCTCCTTGGAGCCCATTTTAGAACCGCGGGCCAGTATCTAATAGACTGCCGGCAAGCATTTTTTTAACGTTAACTAACATTTTTGGAATCACGTCTTCGGAAAGCGCATGGGCATGGTCGCATCCGGGTCTCCCGCGCGCATTGCCGTGCCATAATTGGAAACAACACGGCGGTTGCCCGGCTTGTGTTGTAATTTACTATATCTGACTGCCGCTCTCCGAGGCCCGTAAATTAGAGGATGGAGGTTGCCAGGTGCTTACCGCACAGTTCTCCATCACCGGCCCACTCCACCCCCGTTCGCCGCCCCCTTGGCCGCTTCACCCTCGCGCCTTGCTGCCCAATCAACCTACCTCCGCGTCGCTTCCCAGTCCAATGTACCGCCCGCGCAGTAACTATTCAGCCGATGCTAATCGAAGACCCCAATCCCAGGGTACCGCTCCTCCCTCAGCCGGTGCAGGTCCGCGAGGAAGCGTAAGTCCGGGGCCACCTCGGCCTCGACAGAGAGCTCGTGTGAGGGGACAACCCGGCGCCGAGCTCGCCCAGCAGCGCCGTCCACGCCTCGTAGTAGCCTCACACCACCATGGCCCGCGCCGCCGCGTAGACGATGTGCTCAGCCCCGCGGGGGAGAGGGGCGTCCCGATAATACCGGCGCGCGAGGGCGAGGTAGGTGCTGGCGGACGCCCGGAGCGGGTACCCGATCTGGTAGGGCGTGATGTCCTCGAGCGCGCCGCCGTCGGGGCCGACGAGGCACGAGAGGTCGTCGGTCATGATAAGGCGGGCGCGGCACGCGCGGTGGATGTGGCACATTATGCTCTTGAAGGCCGGGTCGGGGGTGGTCGGGGAGCTCGCCCCTTCCGGGAGGGTTCGCCGAGCGATGACGACGAAGATTGTTGGAACCACTACCGTACAAAGGGGGTAGAGTGGTGGATGCCGCGGAGGACACAGCTCTCTTGGCGAAGGAGCAGGGGTGGGGGCGCCGTAGGCCTGTATACCGGCCTATATCGCCGTAATAGGCCACGAGGAGGATGAGTACGTCTTTGTTGCTGGCGGGGAGGTCGTGGGGGCGGGGCTGCTAGAGCAGGAGAGTATTTCGGGATTTATGGGTAGGGGATCCGACGTGAATTCGTCGATATTCCAGTCCTCGGTAATGTTGAAGTATAAGGGTGCGTCAGCCGACCGCTCGAGGTTGTATTTTCCTTCTTCGCAGTCGCGAAACGCCGAGCGGCAACCTGGCTCGGTACACCGGTGCTTTCGATCCAAGGACGAGCGGACAGCCGTATCTCCGTTCAAGCCGAATGTAGCCGGGGAATTCGGCATCCATACCATACTCTTCGCCATCGACTCTCCGGTACCCGGACCCGTCGGGAGGGTTCCGAATGGCAACAGTTCCTCAGTAAAATACAAGAGGATCGTCTTTCCCAATGGGCCCTGACCCAGGCTGCCCTTGGGGTCCCGGTAAACCATGGCCAAATCCGGCTATTCGGTAACCGGATCCTTGAGTCCCAGGGAACCCCCGAAATCAAGCTCGGGAAGCGTTGGGTTGCCCAGTTCATTGCAAGGAACCCAGTGCTCAAGACCCAGAGAGCCCAGCGGATTGATTCAGCCCGGGTCAATAGTGCTACTGATGGTGT
>MU856136.1:0-10564 GCA_033296695.1 Staphylotrichum tortipilum
AAAACCCAGGTCGTCGGGCTGCTGGTGTTGTTCTGACAGGTCGATTCATCGGAGAAGATCACCTTCAGTTTATTAGCAAAATCCATCATCAAAGAGAACCCAATTTACCCGCAACAGCACATCAATATTCCGCGACCAAAAGCACGCAAATTCGAACCTGGCCTTTGCTGTATCCTTCTCAAGTGGAATCCTTTTCTTCGCACGCCATTTGCGCAGGTTGTTCGCGCGGAGAGTCCGAAAGATGGTTGCTCGGGAGGCACCATGACTAGCTGACTTAACAAGCAGTGAAGTTGACATGCGGGGGTTCCGCGTAACGGTTTGGACGATATGCCGTTTATCCCGAGGCGTGAGGACCTCTGGCCAGCCACTTCGGGGTTTGGTTTCAACTGTTGCGGAAGATTCGAAGCGCTGAAGTATCTTGGAGACTCCCGAGGATGTGATGCCGAAAGCGGTTGCAACAGCGGTCTGGGTTGCCCCGGCCGCAACGGCACCCAAAATAGCTGCACGCGCCGCATCTGACAATTCCTGGTTTTTACCACGGCCAGCCGTCAATTTGGACCCAAGCTCATCCAGGCTGATCATCTTGTCGTAAAAATATGGGTGGTTAAAGAATCGGGGGGGATGGAACGCGTCGCGCGACGCGATAAATTGATGTGGGGCTCGTACGGACTTTTGATACCCCACTGTACCAAGAATCTGGGCCTAAGGCAGCTAACAGTGCAACCCGCCTGGCACCAAGGGCGAAAGCGGGGTTTGTCTCAGGCCCCGCTCATTGTCGACCTCTTTCATCAACCAACAACCAGGCAACCAAACCACCAAAACCACCAACAGCACCACGCAACAGCAACAGAGTGAATATCCCCAGTTCTGCCAGTCGTTGCACTACCCCCAATGGGGTCCTCCCAGTCAGTCACGAGCTCTGCGAGCAGCATCCAAGAGAGACCCGAATGGACCGAGAGTCCAGCAGCCCGTCCGGTTACCCCATGCTGCCGAGAAGAGCCCAAGGTCCGGGTCAGCTTTGGGGCCGCTGCCGGCACTTTCGTTCAGGGCTTCCCCAGCAAAGGAGGCGTGTACATGCTCTCTTGCTCCGCCATGGAGCTCGAGTTTCTCGGCCTCGACCTGTTCGAAACCGCGCTGCCATCGGCTGACCCGGCCGAGGAGGATTCACTGTGCGCCCGGATGCGACTGCTCGGCCCTGAATGGTGGCCGAGCTTGGAAGCCTACAAGCATGCATGGGGGCAGGAGTTTCAGAACCGAGGGCGAGGTTGCATGCAGCAGCACCAGGAGGAGAGAGTGCGCTTCTTTGCCGTTGCGTCCCAAGGTGGCGTGTGGGTTCTGGAGGCGGGAGAGGAAGAGTGTTCCAGCAGGCAGCTGGGGCGGATAAACAACGCTAGGGATATGGAGGAGAAGTGCAGGCAGATTGAGAAGTTTGGAGGTACCTTCTATCCTGCTCCAGGCGACTGTCCTCTTCTCGACTTCAAGTCTCCATTTCCCGAGCGGGCCATGGTGCACGTTCTGCTTGCCGACGGCGATGCGAGTAACCGGGAGGTTACGCGCAGTCTCATGGCAGAGCTTGGGTTTTCCTCCATCGCCGTGGTTATGGACGGCAAGGAGGCGCTCAGCCTTCTTTTGGCCGCTGCCGAGGACAAGACGCAGAGAAAACCGGACATTCTCGTTGCAAACACCGAACTACCCATCATCGACGCCTTCGAGTGCGCCCGCCTCCTAAGAACCGATTTCAACTACAGCCAACATTATTCCCACATCCCCATCGTCCTTATGCCGCACCGTACCCTGCTCGGCGACAACAACCTAGGGGAAAAGTCCGCTATGATGAGTGGCTTTGTTCCCCGTCCGATCCAAAAGGAGCAACTGGAGCGAACGCTGGTCCAATACACTCTCAAAGGTCCACGCAGGTTCTTGCTTTCGGGACCCAGTGTCGAGGATGCCCGCCGAGATGCAAGGGTGATTAGGCTAGAACGCTGATGGACTGTGCCGGAGTTTGGCGGGGAGGCAGCCTACCCTACCTACATTAAGCTGTTCCAAACGTCAATCCGCGATTCGCCTTTTGGGTGTCTTCCGTACCTATGTGCTGTCACCCATTTACGTACATTGAACTGGGGTGCGTACGCCCGGAGGTATAGGGAGTTTGGGACGGGAGGATGGAATAGGAGTGGGGAGCTAGATTTTTGTTTTTCCCCTTTTTTTTTGCTTTTTGCGCTGAGGAGCACAGTCTGTAATTTGGAAGCCACTCAATCGGCCGAGCCTTGGATTCCAACAACAACTCCATCATCATCATCATGAATACACACAAAGTTATGATTTCGACCTTTGAAGGACCCAGCGCCATGCGCGCACGCTGCCTCCCTTCCTGTTTATCTGGCCAGATGGAGACACTTATCCGTTCGTTTTTAACGTCTAGGGCTGTTGAGTTTTGAGCTGTCGAGTTCTGAGCTACTGAGCTCCTCTCGCTGATCATCTGCCATAAGGGTTATCCCTGAACAGCCTACCGAGGTCTGGTGTTTGGGTCATGCGGGTGTTTGTTTATTTTGATCAGTGGATTGGCACCTTGTTTAACATACCGATGGTACTCGCATTCTCGTGAAAGCAAACAAAAACGAGATCTCGCTTCCCAATAACCTCCAGGCTAAATATAGGTAATCGGCTGCACCAACCCTCCTTCGCCCAACGGCAATAACCCACTCACTCATCAAGATTCAGGATACGCATCGGCTTCTATATAATAGTCCAAGAACACCTCTTAGTCTTCCCATTCCCGTCGTTACTCAGAATCTACAACACTCACGGCGGGAAAATCACGTAAGGGGCCGGCATGCCATCCCACCTGCAACACGACATGTCATGTCAACATGACATGTCACGTCAACATGACATGTCACTTCAACATGACATGTCACTTCCACATGACATGTCACTTCCACATGACATGTCGCACCCACCCTCAAAGACAGCTTCGTACCTCCCAGGAATATCAACAACCCGATGGTAAGACAAAGCAGTTAGATTTCCCAACGTAGATAGCCAAGTGGCCAGTTCAATTGATTTCTTCTCGCGATTATGGGTCCGAGGGATGTCTTGAAACCATCCCCCTGAAAAGATACTCCCACGCTTGGTCAGGCCAAGAGGAGGGAAATGGGTTTAGATCCAGGGTGGCAAGAAGAATGGTGAAAAAAAGCATAGATGTTTCGGCGTGTTACTGGCGGGTTTTGTCCCTGATGCCCCCCGATCCAAAAAGCAGGAGGTTGAGCTCCTCTAAGTACAGCATCCACATGCTCCATTTCCCATGCCAAGAACCCCCCCCCCCCAAAAAAAGGAAAGGGCAAAAACTGCTCTCATATGTCTGGCCAGACCAGTGCCACGGCCCTGGGCCCCCAGTGCTCCCTGCCCTTAGATCATGACAAAGGAAACCACGTAAAGGGAAGCTGTGTGAAGGTGCTGGCAGGATGCCGCTCACGAACCCGAGATGGCTTGCCGGCGCTCGACTTGGTTACCTAGGCTGCCAGCTGCGCAGCCCACGAGTCGTACAGAGCCAGGTAATCAGCGGGATACTGGTTCCTCGTGGCAAAGTTGTAGGTCAAATCCATCTCCCCCTCCTCTGCCGCCGCCGATGAGCACTGCTCGCTGGCAGAGAAGTACGCCTCATCGAGAACCGTAGCGGGCCCGTCCGGGTTGATGAGGAGGAGGTTTGCGATGTTGAGGGGCTCTCGCGGGGAGACGTCCAAGGGCGGCGCCAGTACGACGGGGAAGTGCGGGTAGACGCCGCCCAGGACTCGGTCCTGGACCAGGAGGGCGAGGACAAAGCAGGCAATGTTATCGTTGTTTCTGTGTGTGAAGCCGACACCGGGCCAGCTACCCCATCTGGCCAGCACCTTGGACAACTCGGGTCCGTAGGCCTGGACTTTGGCGGTGAAGAGTCGGCCCGCGCTGTTTCGCGCGTTGACCTTGAGCCAAAAGTCAAGGAGCATCTCGTTGCCGTTGGTGGCCTTGGACACATCATTGAGGTGGAGAAGCTCGTGGAACCAGGTGAAGCCTATGTATGCATTTGTGCAAACAAATCAGCGTTGTGGACGCGCCATGTTGGGGGGTTCATCCTGATCTTACCCTGGCTCAGGTGGTAGAAGTCCAGATCGAACCTCTGGCGAGGGTTTTGGTTACTCCCCCCTTGTCTCAATTTCGCTCCCAGTCCGTCGAGGTCAAAATAGCGAGGGCAGAAGTTGATGTATGCCGGTTGGTTCACCGTGTAGGCATAAGTGTGTGAGATGACTCCGTCCTGGCATTTATCACTGCACTTGTTGCTCGGATCGTCGCAGCGGACATGAATCTTGTAGTCAAACCAACCTGGCCTCCAGCTGGGCCCCTCCTTGAAGGTGACGATGCTGCCGAGAATTTCTGGTTAGATGGAGTAGGTCAGCAAAGGTCAACTCAAAGGGCCCCCATCCCAAGCCGATGGGAGGGTGATCAACCCCACCCCGGAATGCCCACCTTTGATGCGGTACTGGTACGGTTGATTTATCGCCGGTGGCCCGAGGTACTCAATGGCGGCAGCCGAGTTAAAGTCCAGGTTGCTGACCTTGGGTCGGACATGGTCCATGAGCTTCCAGGACTGCAGCCAGCCGGATCTAACCTCTCTTCTCTGCGACCAGTCGCATTCCGTGTAGCCTATGAGCATGGTTGCTAAAGACACCACGTCGTCGTTTGAGATGGTCCCTTCGTATTCGCTGTCGTGAATGGCTGCCATGAGGCCTTCGACATCCTCCGACACTTCGGGGCCCGGTTGAAGGGTTGGGGTGGTGAGAGTGTTGGTATCGTCGCCGCCGCCGTTTCCACAGTCGTTGAACCACGTCACGGCGGTGTTGGCGAGCGAGTCGACGACGTGCATGTCGGCCCGCCCGTTGCCGTCCAAGTCGGGATAGCGAATGCAGGAGCCTTGAGCGGCGCCCTGGTACAAGGCCCCCTGATGCTCCCATGTGAAGGCGCTGCCCGAGGCCGGGATCGGTCCTCGATTGTACCACACCTCGGTGTCTCCGTTGAACTTGTTGATCCACAAGAAGTCGTCCAACCCGTCGCCGTTCACGTCAGCAAAGTGGAGGTTGGCACGGTCCTTGCCCTCGGTCTTCTTGATCTGAGACAACTTTGTGAGCGTCTTCCCGCCATTGGAGTTGAGGAGGCCCCAGGTGCGGCCGTCCGGCTCCATGCACAAGAAGTCGGCGAGACCGTTCCCGTCAATGTCGGCAAACCGGACAGGATTGTCAAAGACGCCCTTCCCCCTTTCCTCGGTGCACCGCGCGGGGAGGATTGGCAGCTCGGCGCCCTCGGTCCAGTGCTCCCAGCTGGAGAAGTCGTTGTTTTCCCGGTACTTGTTGATCCAAACCTCCATGTCGAAAAAGATGGGGTCGACGTAGATGATGTCGCACAGGCCGTCGCCGTCCCAGTCGGCCAGGTGAAGGTCGCGGCGATTGATCTGTCTGCCCATGGTAGCAGGAGGGTCGAAGATGATGTAGTTGGGACCCCAGTACGGTGGCTCGCTCGGAAAGCTGCCCCCGCGGCTCTCGTAGATCCTCATGTAGCCGGTTGAGTGAATCCACACGTAGTCTTGGGCACCGTTGGCATGGCCCATCATGTTGCAGTATCGGTCGCCGTCAGCCTTGAGTTTGGTCGCGCCGCCGCCCAGGTTCTGCCAAACGTGAAACCTGTACTCGATCTGGCCGCCGGAGCCGGCAACAGGCTCGATCCGGACGTAGTCGGCACGGGGCAGCTGGCCAAACACCACCCCTTCGCCGTACGCCTTGGCAAAGTAAATCTGGTCTCGGACGTCCGGGATATCCAGGCCGTGGTGGGTAGAGCCGGCGCCGCCAACCGAGTTCTCGCCGGCCCGCCACAAGGGGGTCAATCCTTGGCCTTCCTGTCCCTTGGCACATCCGCGGTTGTTTGTGTAGGTCCACGTCTCGCCCTTGTCGTTCAGCCACAGCCAGTCGTCCCGTCCCTTGGGCGTGCACTGGTAAGCTACCAAACGCCGGCAAGAGCATTTCCCGAAAGGCGAGAGGGATAGGCACTTACGTCGCCGTTGATGTCGTAGAACCGGACCCCGTTGACGTCTCCCATGCCCTTCCCCGTAAAGACGACACCGAGAGGCTGCCAGTAGTCGGGCATGGGGCCCTGGCCACCGTTGCGCCAACAGGAGATGTCGCCGTTGTCAGCAACGACGCAGTAGTCTGCTCGTCCGTCGCCATCAATGTCGGCTATCCGGACCCGCGCCTGCGGAAGACCCACGTTGGGCTTCCAGAGGCTAGGTGACGCCCCCCAACCGATGTCGCCAATTGCCGAAACTTGAGCCACCGAGGCGTATACGTCCCCATTGGGGGAGATGCACAGAAAATCATCAACGCCGTCACCTACACGAAAAATAATCAGTCTCGTTTCCGGTCAGCATAGCGGTGGGGAGGGTCGTAGAGGTGGCGACTGACCATTAACATCAGCCCAACGCACGCCGCGGGCGATACAGCCATCAGGGATCCAGATCTGCATGGGGTAGGCAACATTCCACTGGCCGGCGCCAAGGGCATTGAACCGGGTGTACCAACGGCCGCCCATGTTGGGATCTGGGTCGCCGTATTCGATCAAGTCTGAGAGGTCGTCAAATTCAGGCGAGCTGATGTGGGCAAACCAAAACGCCGTCTCGTTGGGCCGAGTCACGGTCATTCTCACGCCCCGGCTGGCGCTGTTGTGCACATAGATACCATCGTCGAGGCCACTGCCGGCTTGGGTGTTGACCGGGCCCCGAGCGACGCCGTAGACCTTGTTGCATGTGTTGCCACCAGCGCCGTCGTCCGAGGCCGCGGCCGACTCGTTGGGCGGCGTGACGAACCCGGCACCACGAGCCTCGTTGATGGCTCGGAGGAAGATGGCCGCCATCTTGAGGTGACCTCCGTCGGTTGGGTGGATTCCATCTCCGGTGAGATCTGCCGTGGTGAGAAACGTCGTCCCCGGCGAGTCCATGTCGGCAAGCACAATCTTCTGGTTGAGAATCCGGCGTCTATTGTAGACCAGGCTTCGGTATTGGTTGTTGGCTCTGTCGCGTCTGGACGCAATGCTGTCCTTGGTGGAGGGGATCACAGTCGAGAGGATGACGGTTGTCCCAGGGATCTCGCGGAAGATGTCGTCCAAGAGTGCATCCATCCGTTCCCCCACGTGGTCCACATCGTAGTCCTGGTCGCAGTCGTTGGTCCCGCCATTGATCAAAACAATATTCGGCTGGTACTTGAAAGATGTTTTCGCCGCCTCGTGAATCTGATCAACACGGTCACCCGAGCGGGCCTCCACAGACTGTGTTGATTACTCTGGTTAGAACCCATTCCAGTCTAAGATGACGAAGTCTCAGATATAAACTCACGTTGTCGCTCATGGTCCCGTTTGCCCGGTTTCCCACCATGTTGACCTTCCACCCTGCTTGCCGCAGGGCATCCCGCAGGGGCTTTCGAAAACTTGTCATCGAAGGCAGAGTCAGGGGAAGCCAAATCGATGGGGTAGCAGAGAAAAGTAGCAGAGGAACATACCCGTTGCCATCCGAAGATCCAACGCCATACACAATAGAAGCACCCAACGGCAGTATGCGGGCGTAGAAATCAGGGGCGTTGACATCACGGGCGGAAGTGCCGTTGGCCCTCGTGACAAAACCTGTAGGGTGTGAAGTAACAAGAAGAGCAAAAAGAAGGATTGCAATAGAGCAGGCGTGCAGCATTGTCACAAAAAGCCCCATCTTGATCACAAATAAGCCAGATGTTGGCCTGTGACGAAGAAGCCGAATGATGGACTGAATCATATCCATCTCTACGCAGCTCAACGGGCCCTTTATATCCTCAAGCATCTGGCACTCCTCCTCGAGCTTTCTCCCGGTTCTCTTCCGCACTCATCGGCACCCAAACCCATCTGTCTACCGATCTCGCTCCCCAAGTTCCGCACAGTCCTCCTGACCATCCCCTTTCATCACGGTCACGCGCATCTGGCCAACGCATTACCCGAAGCCCCGCCCGAGCGCAAGGGACTTTACCATGCCTCGAAGTGACTGTTCCCCAACTTCCGCCGGGTCTCATTCGTCCAGTTACCACAAGGCGAGGTGCTGTTGGAACCAACGGCATACCAAGACCTTCGGCTTCCCATGGTTGTCAATATCCGGGGATGCTAACGGGAGCACGAGGGCGGCTGAAGCACTGCGAACTCGGAACTAGGAGTGCGATACGAGAGAGATATCACCAACAGCGTCACGTCGCAGCTCTTGGCTAGGTGGTTCTATGCGGCGGGCAGATATCGGGTTAGTAGATGGTGGAGGTACCCAAGCACTCTGAGATCAATGAGGGATGGTTAGGTACTTGACGCCCACTTCAGGCTGGCCGACTAGGTCGGACTCCGCCTTGGCCCCCAATACAC
Organism: Staphylotrichum tortipilum; assembly: GCA_033296695.1. Taxonomy (NCBI): domain Eukaryota; kingdom Fungi; phylum Ascomycota; class Sordariomycetes; order Sordariales; family Chaetomiaceae; genus Staphylotrichum; species Staphylotrichum tortipilum. The sequence continues at coordinate 8,446 of MU856136.1, forward strand.
TCGCCAAAGGATCATGGGCGTGCTTGGCATGCAAGGAAACTGTTGGTGCTCTGCTCGGCGACTGAGGAGGGGTCCTTCGGGGATTCGGGCGTTACGGCAGCCGAAGAGGATGATGGGTTTGAGATATCACGGTCCGCTCTGACTGGACGTGCAAATTGACAGACAGTCCGTCAACTTGTACATACCTTACAGTCTGTCAATTCGTCAGCTCACACTTGCACAGCTCCAGCGCCAGCATAGCTAATGTCATAGACAGGCTGAGCCTGTTCCAAAAATTGCAGAGAATTCCATCAAGATTTGGCGATGTTGTAGGTTGTGAGTTTCAGGGTTATAATGGGGTTGTGAAGTGGTTCTGAAGGTGTCCTGGTTCTGAAGGTGTCCGATTACGTTAAGGGCTACTATGTAACTAGTTAGTTAGTTACTTTTCATGCTGGAGTAATAAGTCCCCGAGCTGACCGCCAGCGGCGCTCGCGCGGCGCGCCCTATCCTCCGCTATACCCCTGGCGTGAAGCGGCCAGGGCGTAAGCCATCTCGCTTGGTGCTGGCTGGGCCCACTGGTTGTCAGCCCTCCTTGTCCTGATTTGGGAACGTTGAACGAGGACGACAGGATAGGTATTAGCTGCGGCAGTGCGGGGTGAGTTCCTGTTCTTCACATCGCAAATAACCCACCCATACGGAATACATCTGTATATCTCAGGAGAACCTACCTTGTACTCCAGCGTCTCTCGGTACGAGCCCTTCTCGACAAGAGATCTTTTTGCGCCTGCCCACCTACTGGTCACGATGCCGCCCGGGTTGGAGACACTGCCTGCCGAATTGTTCCTCCGCGTGCTTGAGCAGGTGCGTGGCTTCAACAAGTTGCTAACTCAACTCGCTTGCGGGCGCTAATAACCGCCCGCGTTGGACAGCTGACTGACAAGCACGACCTGAGCGCCCTCTCGCTCGTCTCGAAAAAGTGGCATGGGCTCGTTGTCCAGGCACTCTGGAAGTCCATCAGCATTCAGCCACGCTCCGACTACAGCCCGTACCGCCTCATCATTGCGCACTTGCCGCGGGACCGTCTGCAATTCTTGCAGAAACTCCACTTCCGCCCGAAGACTGAACCGGAGAAATGTACCCATGCGCGGGATGACAGACTTCCGCTTTGGGAGAACGAGTTGTCCGAGGGAGAATCCGAGATTGTGGACTGGGATTCGACCTTGGACGGCAGCGTGTACGGTCTCGACGAGCGCTTCCGCTTCCTCAATCTCGCCGATAGGGCCGTGCGAGTCCTCGACAAGTTGCGAGATGGCCAGCTGAGCGCCTTTAGGTATCCCCTACTCCTCCCTTCTCGTCTCTCGGCATCTCGGTCCAAAATGCAGCATCCACTGACATGACATGAACCTGGCCGCCTGCCTACCAACAGTTGGGAGCTTGGCACCTGCATACCCTCCCAAGTTCTTGGCCCTCGTGGCATCGTCCCGTGCAAGCATCCCTTGCTGCGGTCCCTTAGCCTGACAACGCCACAGTGCCATGTCGAAAAGGCAGACTGGGACGATGGCGATGCACAGTCCGACGCCTCCGACGACTCACAGTCGGAGGCCGCCTACGACTCACCTTGGTCCCCGGGCTCTGAATATGAGGCTCCCGAGGCGGAAACGCGTGAGATCGACTTGTCCTCCTTCGTTGAGCTCCGGAGTCTACGCTGGATCGGCCCTCACCCTGCTCACCTCAGGACCTTGTCCGCTGCTCTCGGCCGGAATTCGGCCCGGCTGCAGCACCTGGAGCTATATTTCGACTCGTGGAGAGAATTTCGGAATCCCTTGCGGCATTGGACAACGGGGATTGATGATGAACTGCAGAGGTTGTGTGCGAGCCGACTGTTTGGGTTGACAGCCCAATTCCCACAGCCCATCCTCTTCCCCGCGATTAGCACGCTGTCCCTAACAGGGGTGCCCCTCACGGCGGCCGTGGCACAGGCTCTCGGCTTCAACACGCTCTGGTCCCTGACAATTCGGGAATGCCCGGGCTGGCGCGAGTTTCTCGTATGGGTTGTCGAGGCCGGCCTTTCTGTACGGCTCAAAGCCTTCGAGATTTGCGACAGAGATGGGCAAGATCCAGATAGTGGGCTGGGACACAC
>MU856137.1:0-10525 GCA_033296695.1 Staphylotrichum tortipilum
AGGGGGAAGGGGGAAGGGGGAAGGGGGGTGTTTACATCCCAAATTGATCAGGGTACGGAGATATTGGATTCAGTGAATAACTCGAGAGACCCAAGTGTACCCCATATTATTGGGTGGATTTTAAGAACCTCGAAGCAGTGAACTCATTATCACGAACGTAACCAACAAACCTAACGAAAAAGGGATTGAGGCTCCTGTCAGCCCCGACCTTGGCTATGGCTGAAGCAAGGCGGACTTCAGGGTAGATCAGCCTCACATGCAGGAACGTTCACCACGACCTGACAAAACTCTCGCTCGAAGACCTAGGTAGAGACCGATTTTCTGCATACCGACGCCATCTCGCTCTCACCACCCGCAGTGATTACGCACAGCACTGTTTGTCCCAAGATAATGCCCTCAACATTCCTGGCTGCCGGATTTCACCGCTCTAACTGAAAAGAAAATCAGGCAATGCTCGACCCCTGGCCTCTCCACGACGATGCCAGCGCGTTAAACCCCGTAAGGGGCCTTCCTTTCATGCCCCTCCCTTCCCCTGAGCCAAGGAAGGTGCTCAACCTCCGCGGCCTGCTCCTCACACAGATTGTCTGGCGGACGAAAGACGTGTTTGAAGAAAAGGGGTTTGACGAGGTCATGGGTGAGCTGACGGGGTTGTTGCGCCAGCATGGCAGCCTTGGGGGGGGCAGCAACCTCCTGCTTCCTGCGGTTGCGAGGACGTTGTGTGCGGGGAGGGATGGGTATGGCGGGCGGAGGGGTTGGCGCGGGAGGTGGGCGGGTTTGTGGCTGCGTGGGAGAGGGTACTGGCACAAGGGGGGGTAGCAGAAGCGGGGGGTGAAGGAGGAGGGAGCAAGGGGGGTGGGGGAACTACGAGGTTGGGTGGTGGTGGTGCTGCTGCTGCTGTTGCGGGTGGAGCGGCGTGGGTGGAGGCGGCTGCGACGGTTTGTGGAGGGAGGGGGTGTTTTATACCGCCAGTGGGCATGTCGGGCTCGGGCCAGGGGAAATGGGGGTGGGGGATGTGATGTTCGTGTTTGGATGGGCGGTGGTGCCTGTTGTTGTACGGCCGAGAGGGGAGGGGTTTGTGGTGGTTGGGGATTGTTATTTGGATGGGGTTATGGATGGAGAGGCTGTTGAGGCTATGGAGAGGAGAGAGAGGATATGTGGTCCAGTGCTAGTGGACGAGGAGGGCTGGAGGGTTCAGGGGCTGTATGAGCCACTGAGGTTACAGGAAGTGTCATTGTATTGTGTTGATTCGTGGGCTCTGGTAGATGGACAACTGGTCAGGGTCTACCTGTGTATCTCTCGGTTCTGTTCTCTATAAGAACTGGATGAGACTTCACATCTCATAGACTTCAAGATAACACGCACACTCCAATTTAAGGGTCGTAAACAACTCTGAAGTAATTGGTCGAGTTCTATTGTAATGTTCAAACGCAAGACTGTAAACAGCAATAGACCGCCACTCATTGGTTGTCTTTACCTACCTAACTAACGGAACCCGGTTGACTAACAGACAATGCTGCATTGAGCCCGAAGATCGAGGCTCTCATGTCTTGAGAGTAGGAAGCACAACAAGCCGCAGGCCGAGGTAGTTGCTGATCATAGCCGCATCTCCATGTGACGGCTTACATGATTGTCTCAACAGTTTCCAACTTCCAACTCAGATCAAATTACCGCCGCATCTTCCATGAAGCTCGCCAAAATGCCCTTACAGATCGTCAGTGGCAAAGCGTCCCAAGAACGGCAGGCCTTCAGAAATCTGGTGTATTAATAATAGATGGTAGGGACTCGAGCATGGGTGCCACGCCCGCGGGCCTCGGTTCAAGGACATGAGCATTTCTCAGTGGCTGTTTCAGTGCCCAGATAGAAACCCTTTTTTGCAGGGGTTGTCGTCAGTCCTTCGAACCAGTCAACCAAGCGTTGTCAATGTAAACAACCCCATTCGACTGTTAATGAATGAAGTTTCCGATGGGTGCTGAGTGAGGTCCCAATGCAGCGAAGTGTGAAGTGAGTATAGAGGCTTTTGGTGCTCAGGTCTCAAAAACTGTTGATAGATAGGAGGGGAAGCTGCTCTCTTGTTAGATGAAGCCCAGCTGTTTCCAAATGCGGCAATCAATTGTGGTTCTTCACTCAGTCGCCTTCGGCATGATCGGACGTCTGGATTCGGGAAGGTGATGCATGCATCCGTCTCCGTACTGACAGCCCCCAGCCGTCGTCATCCTTGCCAGGGTTTGTTTCACTCACCCGTCCCCCCCTTGGAAGGGACGGCATGCTGGCCCCAGACAATGAGCCAAGCGGGACCCCGAATCGCGTTTGCACCCGGCAGCGGCTTACACAGCAACGTGCTTCTCCACGTGGGGGGCAAGCTCACCCGCATTGCATCATACCATCCAGGGCTGAACTCACTGAGGGGCAGTCAATTGGTATATCTACAACAGCTCTTCTCCCTTCAACCTCTCACTCAGCCCCTCCATCGCACACAACCACATTCTCTCATCCAGACAACTACACAGACCCAACACTTCCAACACTTCCAACACCACCACCGCAGCAGCAATGGCCCTCCCGCCCAAGTTCAAAGGCCACCGCCTGACCTTCCCCTCCGCCACCACCTCTCTCTCCACCGACCCCCCCCACACCCTCGAATTCTACCTCGACTACGTCTGCCCGTTCTCCGCCAGTGCGCCCCCCCCTTTTTTTTCTTCTTCCCTTCCAATTACCAACCTCCTACTAACCCCCCAACAGAAATCTTCAAAACCCTCACGACCACCACCATCCCCCACATCCGCTCCACCCCCACCCTCTCCTCCAACCTGCAACTCATCATCCGCCAACAAATCCAGCCCTGGCACCCCTCCTCCACCCTCGTGCACGAAGCCGCCCTCGCAGTCCAGCGCCTGACCTCTGGCTCATCCGCCGCCTTCTGGGCCTTCTCCGCGGCCCTCTTCGACAACCAGCGCGCCTTCTTCGACGAGGCCGTCATCTCCGAGACGCGCAACGAGACCTACCGTCGGCTGGCCAAGTTAGCCGCGCAGAGCGTGGAGGGGGTGAGCGAGGAGGAGGTTTATGCGTTGTTGGAGGTGAAGGGGGTGGGGGAGGACGGGGTGGCGAGGAATGTCGGGAACGCGGTGACGGGGGATGTGAAGCTTATCGTCAAGATGGCGCGGCTGACGGGCGTGCATGTGACGCCTACCGTGCTGTTTGATGGGGTGGTGGTTGGGGAGATTAGTAGCGGGTGGACGGGGGAGCAGTGGGTGGAGTGGTTAGGGAAGAATGTTGTTTAGACTTGGATTGAGGTAGTCAGTCAGCTAGGGTGTAAGAGGATGGTTGGTGATGAGAGGGGCTGGCTGGCTGGCAGTTGCAGGACAGCAGAATCAAGTCTTGCTCTTTCAATGACTCTCAATTCGCCCCGCCTTCTCCCCCTCCTCTATGCGCGATTATGCAAATCTGGAAAGCAAAAAAAAAGTTTGAGAATTTGGCACAGACGAAACAAGCTCAGTTGACGGCGGGAGCCGAACCGATGACGATGCCTGTTGCTGTAGCCGTACATCACACCGCCATGATGCCACCCCCTCTCTTTCCCTGTCTCTCTCGATGGACACAAAAAAGGGGGGCCAAAAGAAAACGGTAGTGGGGATATTTACACACGGGAAGGGTGTCGGAGTGAAAAATGCCAAGACCAGAGAGGCCCCTCCTCGCTTCCCCTTTCTTCCTCCTCTTCCTCCTCTACAAGCGATCCAGCTTCCGGCGCAGGTTGCGCGTCTTCTTCATCAGCTTCTTGTACTTCTTCTTCTTCATGCGCAGCTTGCGCTGGCGACGCACGCTGATGGCCTGCATGGTGCGGTCCTGCTGGCGGCGGGCCTCGTCGTACCGCAGCTGGCGCCACGCCATGCGCTCCAGGAACGACCGCGGCTGCTGCTGCCCGTCGTCCTCGACCAGCTCCGGGCTGTGTGCTAGCACCTTGAACTGCCCGTTGGCGTCGACCGTCTCCTCGATGGTCACCATGGCCTTGTACACCCGCGTGGGCGCCTCCTGCTGCGCTTGGTCGTTGGCCGCCGTCTCCTCGGCCACGGCGCTGTTGGCGGCCTCGGCGGCTTCGGCTTCCGTCTCGGCGAGCGGCTCGGGGGCCGGGGGCGCGGCGTAGGGGAGGAACTGCCCTGACATGGGGTTGAGCTGAATGTGGAGGTTCGTCTCGGAGCCGTCGGGGTGCTTGAGGCTGAGCTTGGCGGTGCCGTCCTCGGCCTCCTGGGTCTCCTGGGATCGCTGCTTGTCTTTGTTGGCCACGTTCACTCTCGACAGGGAGTCCTCCAGGTCATGTACCGTTTGGGAGAGCGTTGAGAGCACGTCGGCTACTCGGCTGCCGCGGGGCCGCGGGGCAAAGATCTGGGCGAAGGACTCGTCCGACACGGCCTTGGGCATCAGCTGGGTAACCGAGATAGGCCGGTGGAGGGCAAAGAAGGTTGAGAGGGCAAGGCCTAGGTCAAAAGTGCGTGAGCTGGGGTTTGATAGGGACGGCATGCCGTAGGCGGACAGGAACAGGACAAAGCAAAGACAAAAAGCATACCCTCATCCCCAATGTGCCTAGTGCTGGGGACGCTCGGGGGCTGGGGCGCCGCGGCGGCCTTTGCTTGCCCCTTGGACTTTTCCGTCTTTGCGCGGGACGCGGGCACCGGGCGGGCGGCAAAGTCCTTGGAGCCGTCATCGGGGCTCGAGGGTTTTGACGACGAGTAGCGGCGCTGGTGGAGGCCCGTCTGCTTGTAGGGCAGGCAGGCGGCGGCGGCTCGCGGGACGGACGAGGCCAGGGAGGAGACGGCGTGGGACTGGGGCACGGCGGCGGCCACGACCCGCCGGACGGATGAGGGCAGCATGGTGGCCAATGCCGCCTCTGGGCGCGGAGCAGAGGGGAGGGGAGGGGAGGGAGGTTATCGAGATGTTGACGCAGTCGACGGGCGGGAGGGAGGTGCCAGACGGGAGGGTCGGGGGTCGACAGTCGCCCGTCACGTCGCAGGCAGGCGGGCAGGCGGGCTTCGCGTGGGTGTCGCTGTCGGTGTCGCTGTCGATGACTTTGCCTGGCGAGGCCGGCTGTGGTTGGTTTGAAGTCTCTTGGTGGCCGTTTTTCGCCGCGCTAAAATCGATCGCCCGCGAGCCTTGGCAGGGAGGTACGTACCGTGCCGGTACTGTGCTGGCGCTGGCTGGCTGGTCTGTGCGTGGTCTGGGTCTGGGTCGAGGTTCTGGGTCGTCGACTCGTCGGGGAAGATTTCACTCATGAATCAGCAACCCAAAGCAACGCAAAAACCGTCCGGCAATGCGCGGCTCCGGCCCTGGGCTCCAGGTTATGTACCAACGGTCATCCCTCGCATCACCGCCGGGCAACACGCCTGACTCCTCGCGCAATAGACACGTCACGTGGCTCTAGTTGCGGGGAACCGGCTGCAGCAGCGCCAGCAGGGGGCGCATCGCCTGTCCGCCTGTCTTGAGTCGCGCCATTGTCAAGGGTTCAACCAGCCCTGGCCTGACCCGCCAACCCCATCATCACCGTCACGTTGCCGCCGGCCCCATCACCCCATCACCATGGCATCAGGGAGATTCCTTAACGACCTGCCCCGTTCGCCTAGATCTTCTTAGATCTTCTTCCCAAACCAATATCTGTCTACACACCCTCTAAAAGACACCAAGAAGCATGCCCCAGTCTCATTAAGCATGATACCGCCTATCCGTACCCAGGTCACATCCATTTCCGGCTTGCCCAGCTGGGTTGGGTGGGTGGTTGGGTCGCAGGCCCGCCTCCCCCACCAACCCCGCCATCGGCACCGCCGCGCCCACACCCAGATAAGCCAGCCTCCAACTAGGTACCGACGCAACAGAGGGGGCCGGGTGTCGGCTCCTCTTTCGGGGCCCTGTCCAGCGAGCGAATGACACTCCTCATGGCCCATTATGATGACCTTCGGTTTGGACTGTGTTTGTCGCCTGGGTGGACGGCGATGGCAAACAGGGAACAGTCCTCGTAGCGAACTCGCTTCCTCCCATACAAAGCGGCCATTCCACCGAGTGGTAAACAAACCGTTGCGTCGTGGAATCTGGCCGTCCAATTCGTCCGGCCTTGCTGAGCTTTTCCCCGCATGACATTATGCATTGCTGGCATGCCCAGCCCGACTCGATCGTGGCATGTCGGCTTCGACATGGTGCCCAATCAACGAATGACGAGGTTGAGTGAGGTGCTGGCTATTATTGCGTTTCACATGATGGGCGATACCTAGGAGAGGCCGAATGTCGGAGGCGTTATCAGGGACGGACCAGATCTTGAGTCTTCGCTGGCTTGGGTCTCCCAGCTCGGGAGGACGTGTTTGGTACTCAGCAACAGGACTGCTGCCTGTCCCGGGCATTAGGGGTCATATTTCGGTTGTGAAGGGGGGCATCATGGCCTAACCACCAAGAAGCAACAAGATCTAGCCGTAAATCCCCCTCGAGGGAAGCCATCGACTACATGGCGACGGACGCGGCCAGCCCCTTGACGAGTCAGACCGTCCTTAACTCGTAATATCATTCCATTACCGCGACCCCCTCTACTTCTTGACCAAAGGAAAGTACACTGTCGGCCGCACCTCGTTCGACCACCCCGGATGCAGCCCCATCTCCTTCCACGCCGTCTCAATATCCACATCCAGCACGTGTGCGTCCTGCGCGTTCACCGACACCGTGTGCGCCGGCACCGGCTGGCCCAGGATCATGACCATGAAGTCGTCCTGCACCGACAGCTCTGGGAGGGTCGAGATGTAAATTCCTGTCCAAGTATCAGTAACGCCCCTTTCAAGTTAACATAATAATCACATGGAGAGAGCAACTCACCCAACACCCCCAAAGCCTTCAATGCCGTCTCCACAACCACCCTCCCATTCTCCCGCACCGTCACCGCCGTCCTCAGCACCGCCGCGCACCCCGTCATCTTGCCCACCAGCCCCAAAGGCGCCACATACACCCTCCGCGCCGCCTCCCCACCCTCCGGCTCCAACACGCTCAGCGGGTAGGCGCACAGCACGTCATACCCCCTGACACCCAACGAGACCGTCACCACCGACGCCGCCGCCCCCGGCGCCATCACCGGGGTCACCCACCCCGTAACGTGCGAGCGCACGATGTACTGCGCGTCGCCCCCGGCCTCGACGCCTGGGAATTTGCTCAGCGGGACGAGTTCCACCAGCGGCCGACCCGCGACGTTGAAGACGCCCACGATCCCCGTCCCGCGGGCCGCAGGCCCGTGGAACGCGCCCACTTTGAGCAACACCCCCGTCTCCGGTCCGGCATACGCGGTGTACACCTCGAGCGCGCGGCCGACCGCGCTCGGGCGGAAAACAACCGTGTTGCCGTACGTAGTAACCCCCGTGATCTGCTTAATCAGTTCCAAATTGTGCTCCCCGGGGACGTCGGTGATGTACACGGGCCCACCACTCACACACCGCGCGGCGGCGTGGAAGGCGCCGTACTCGGCGTGGCCCGTCTGGAACATGTCCCAGTCCGGAAGGACGTGCAGGTGGCGCGTGAGCAGGGCGGTGTGGGCGTTGGCCCAGACGTGCCAGGGGTGCGAGGTCGGGTCGGGCGGGTAGTAGTCGTCCGAGTTGCGGCAAATCAAGGGCGGGCGGCGGGCGTGCGCGGGCAGCAGGGAGCGGAAGATGATCGGGGGCGCGAGGGACATGCACGAGATGGCGTTGCCCGCCATGTGGACGAGGCTGGCGAGCGTCCACGCGTCGAGGGTTGCTGGGATGACCGTGCGGCGCACGGAGCGGGACGAGAGCGTGTCGAGCATGTACTGGCCGTCCGTCTTGACGCCCGTAATGCCGCAGTAGCTGAGGAAGCGGTAGAAGTCGTCGTAGAAGCGGGGCGCGTCCTCGGGCGCCACGACCGTCATCTGCCCGTCGATCGGGAGCTGGCTCGGCTCGCGGTCGGTGCGCGTCACCTGGATGGTCTTGTATTTCTTGGCGAGGGGGCCCGATGGCGCGAGGCCGGCCCAGTATCCCAAGAGGGCGTGCCAGATGTAGATGCGCTGGATGTTTTTGTGCTTTGCGCGGATATCCTGGATGACCGGCTTGAGGCCGCGCGGGAACTTCTTGGGCTCGGCCTGGAAGTTGTTCCAGCCGTGTTGCCACTGGCCCTCGCCCCGGTAGTCGATGTCCTGCCAGTTGTCGTCGATGATCAGGTTGGTGATGCTGATCTTGTTTTCTGCAAGGGTGTCCAGCGCCTTCAGGATCTTTTCATCCGTCAAGTCCTGGCCCAGCGAATTCCATGTGCCTGCGAGGACGGTCAGAATGTGTAGCAAACAGGAGCAACAGCCAGTTCCGACTCACAATATCCCAAACCGTCCGGCCAGGTCTCGTACCACCCGGCCTTGGGATCCTTGCTGGGATCCTCGTTGGGATCGTCCGAGGGTTCGAGCGAGTATGGGATCTGTTTTTCCGCGAAAGGGTGCGACCTGCTCGCATCATAGGCGTCGGGAGCAAGGGACCGGGCCTGGTACATGACAGCAGCAATCGTGTTCTCAATGTTGTCGCCAACAGCCACCAGAACGATTCCCGATGCCGGTTCGTCCTTGTCATTCCGGATCTGGCCAAAAGGTCAGCGCCCCGTCACAAACGACACCGAGAACCGAAAAAAAAAGCACACACAGAGACGACAAGGCGTCCAGAGTCACCGCTCCGAAAGAGGGTTGACACGTTGTCGACATCGCTCGTGCCGAGGAAAACCAAGTGTTTCCCCTGAGGGGAGAGGAATGAGCAGAGCAAGGCATCTTTGTCGAGCTCGAATGACGACTTTCCCTGCCGCGGAGCCAGCCAAGGAGCCCAGGGGCGAACCAGGGCGAACCACCTGCAGTTGCCGGTCAGCGTCGGACGAGGCGGCCACACTCCTCGAGCAGCTTTACTGCCTAGCCATTGTCAGGACATACCTGAGATACTCGCCCCATGGGATGCCCAGCGGGACGTCTGCAAAAGCCGACTCGTCGCCCGTTGCCTCATCCACGCCCACATCAATGGACCACAGCCGCGTGCCGGGGGACTGGCTCATCTCGCTCTTCCACTTCAGGGCCGGGTTTAGGTCCTGGATCAAGTCCGGCAGGTCCTCGGCGTCGTCCTCACGGGTAGGCTTCTGGTCGACCAGCACAAGGCCGTCCTCAGAGCCTTGCTCGCTGCGGGCCCACATCCACCCAGAAGCGTCCGTCTCCCGGCGGTACTTGACGGTAAACGTCAACGACGAGTGAGCGGTCACGCTGCCCGTGAAGTACAGCCTCGCCTTGGCGTCATCGACTTCGTGTAAGTCAGTCGGGCGAACGTCGGGTGGACTGGGCAGGAGCTGGGTCTCGGTCCATTCTCCGCCGCTGCCGTCGGAATGCCAGAGAGCGAGCTGCCACGGTGCTCCCACGAGGTTGCTGGGGACTTCGAGGACGGCATGAAACGCAATGGCGGGGTCCTGCAGCGTGGTGACCTGCCCGAGGGGCGGGTACGTTGCGACGACGGGCGACATCTTGCCAGGTTGATGATGATTCTTGTTCGAGGGAGCCGTCGTGCTTGGAGGCGGGCAATGCTGAGTTGAGAGACGAGCCAACTCGAACTCTCTCAAGCTCAGACTCGACGGAGCCACTTGCAGACGTCTTATGCATTGCGGCGGCTGCGGATCACGCGTCGCCCTGCAGGGGAACCCAACCGGCAGCAGTCACACAGGCTGCAGCCGCAACTGAATGCGCCTGGTAATTGGCGGGATGCTGTGGGGATGTGGGAAGGAGTTGATCCTCTAGTGGCAGCTAGACGTCGAAGAGGAAGCTGGAGCTCGGAGGCGCGCGCACCGGTGTTGGAAGAAAGCATCGTGGGAGTGTGGGACTGACTCTCACGGCCTGCCACCTCATGTCCCAGGATACGAGCAGTGCCTGCTGCTGCGAAGCGACAGGAATGCATCCCACTTGAGACCATCCACACACAGCCCCTGCATTGTCCTCAAGAGAGAAACACTCGAGAGCCGAGGCCAATGCCGAAAATGTAGTTCTCACCCGTCACTGACTGCAACGCATGTTAACCCCACATCGCTGATCAGATGCAGAGCAAGCACGGATACAGGCAACGCCTCCTTGGAAGAGAAGAGGAAGAATCGAAGTGGTTTGGAAGAGTCCAGGAGTGGACCAGTTGCTGCATCGATCGAAGCTCCAAGGATGAAAGCAACACCCAGACACTGGCAGCAGCTCGAGGCAACAACCCCGCCCCACGGCCAATCGCAGTGGCTGAATTTCCAAATGCCAAGCCCCCACGCCACGCTGTGCTGGGCTGTCGGCAGAAGGGCTGCGGCTCCACGTGACTGGGAGCTTCCCGCCGCCAGCTTTGGCCCGGGCGTTCCCGAGCTTTGCCTTGGAAGTGAGGCAAAATTACGCTGGCATAGTGTAGTTTTTTGAAGCGAGGTGCCAGACCTCGACCTCTCCCAGGTTCCCTTCAAACCACTCATCCTCCACCCACCCCCCCCCCCCCCCCCCCCCCCCCCCCCCCCCCCCCCCCCCCCC
>MU856138.1:0-10500 GCA_033296695.1 Staphylotrichum tortipilum
TGATGCCTGGTGCACTGACAAGACCGTGCCTGAGGTGAGGTTTGGTTCCGTGACAACTGTTTACCACAAATCGGGGTCGGCTTCGTCCTTGGTTGTCGCGATGGCGATTTTGTCGTAGAAGACCTGGCGGAACCCCTGCGTTCCCTTCATGCCCTTGTCGTCGTGCCATCCGTTTGCATATAAGCCGACGCGGAACTGGAAGGGGACGTCCTCCGACACAGTTGTGGCCACATTCTTCTCATCCGCCACAAGCTTCCCGTTGAACCACAGACGAAGCGAGCCAGTCGCATCACTCTTCCACGTGGCTTCGAAAATGACCTTGTGCCACTCTCCAGCGGTGAGGGTCACGTCGAGCGGAAGCTCCGTGGTCTTCTGGCTGCAGACGCTCCCGGATTTGAGCCGAGTGTACAGCTTGGTCCCCTCGGCCCAGAACATTGTCGTTGGCATGAACGAGTCGCACTGGTCAAACGGCGCGATGAACTGGGCCAGGTCGTAACTCTGAGCGGGGTCAAATTGCCAGTCGGGTGGCAGCCGGAACGCGAAGCCGTAGAAACGTGTGTCGCCATGCTTGTAGGCGTTGTGCACGCGGACCTCGGAGTGATATCGGCCGGTGTAGGAGGCGTCGAAGGTTTGCGTCATGACCAATGCGGGTGGCTCGCCGAGGAAGACGTCGGTGACCTCCTTGATCTCCCCCTTGTGCTCTGTCTGAGTACCGCCCCAACCCTTCAGGGTGCCGCGGTTGGCGAAGATCTGCTCTGCCTGAATGTTGGATACCGTGAGCAGAGCGACGAAGAGCTGACCAAGGCCCATGATGAATGGTATGGATATGTAGGAGGAGTGCGTCTAAGAACCGAAGCTGAGTTTGCAATGAGTCGAGCAAAGTGGGGATGTGATGTAATTTGAGATGTGGTGTAGGCAAGGAGTCAGGGTGCTGATGGCTGCTTGCAGACGAGGGCAGTGCTGAGATGTTTTGGATGCTTCAAGTTTCGATCGTTTTGCTGGCTCAATGCCCCCTTTTTGAACTTCTACGCCGGTACTGCCGGGTGGAGTCCCTCGCTGCCCTTGATCTTTAAAAGACTCATCTAGGAATGCATTTACGAGCCTTCTCCTCCCCGAAACAATTGTCGACAGCCAAGCGGGCCATCTGTGGGTTATCAGCTTAGCAGTCCCCCCGGTACTTGACCATTCACCCCCACACCGCGGCCCAACCCTGTGGCCGACCGTATGTGCCATGTGAAGGTTACAGCCACAGATTGAGATGAATAAAGTGAGCAAGCGAGGCATTAGCGGTCGCTACATATACCCTGGCCGGGGTTTCCTCCGCTCAACGGTGCATTCCCCCGCTTTTCCACAAGCCGATCGATGCCATAGTCAAGCCGATGCATCCGTCGCCAAGGTGCTGGTTGGGGCTGGGGACCTGGGTCTGTGTCACCAATTCCAGGTCTGCTGACATGGCCATTTGCACGACCGCGGGTGCAGCCGCCATGTCGTCCCTAGTAAGGGTCTCAAACACGCACGAAACGGAAACATCAATTGCCAAGTCTTCAACAACGCGAGACAACGCGAGCAAAAAGGTTCAGCTGGTTCACCCGCCTCCCCACCACACCCCTGAGCATTCCGGCAAGAGTTAACATCGCCAGTCGTTGCATGTCATGCCCAACTCCATGCCCGCTGAATACATACCGTTTCAGACTAAACCGTGAGCGGCTCTCAGGGCAGCAATGGCATCCTGATCATACTCCTGCTTCCGCTTCATGGAGTCAATGTACATGAAGGTGTGGGGACAGCCCAGGTATCTCTTCACGGTGACTTTGTTCCCGCCCGCGACAAGCTTCATTGAATAAGCCTCGCCCTCATCCCTGAGGGGGTCAAGCTCGCCGGTGCGGATGAACGTGTCGCAGAGGTTGTTCCAGTTCGGCGCCCGGAGCGGCGCAAACCACCAGTCGGGCCACATCTCCCGCAGACTGCGCAGCTGCTCGGGTGGCATACACAGACGGCCAAAGTACTTGATGCGTTCCCACGGCAGGACGGGCCCTCGGGAGAATTCGTGGAAGGACGGGAACGGCGACTCAGTGTAGTACGTGTAGCTCAGCGCATCGGTTGCCGGGGTGACGGAGGCCATGCAGAGCTTCAACGGGATGCCGGCATCGCGTGCCATGTGCTGGAGCACGAGACAGATGTGCGAGCCGGCCGAGATACCACCGATAGAGATAGAGTCTGCGTTGACGTTGAGGGTGGTAGCGGAATTTCTGAGCTGCCAGAGACGGTCAGCAGAGCTCGAGCTTTAACTGGGCATTTGCAGGATGCCTTCTTACCCATTCCAAAGCACCCCGTGCGTCCTGCATGCACTTTCCCCACGTCGTTTCTGCCTCATGTTAGCGGAGGATCTTGGGGACCCTTGATATCGACGAGGTCTCACCAGGACAAAGACGGTAGTTGACATCGACGACTACCACGCCCGCTTTACGCATGTTCAGACACAGTGACCCCTCCGTTTTCAAGTCGCCAAGAACGAATCCACCACCTTCTATCCGCATCAGCAGGACAATCATCCTGAGGGCTTGAGTTGATAGTTGCATAACGGACCATGAAAGTTGAGGTGTGCAGGGTATGGCCCACTGCCATGCTTCGCTGGGTCTGGGTGGTAGACTCGGACCCGGATGATGGATCCATCGTGGGACTGGTACTGAGAATCCGCTACCCCCGGGTAGCTTGACGTGTCGAGGGCGCAAGGTGGCTGATACGCCTCGGGGTGTGCTCGCACATGCTCAATGATTGTGTTGGTGGCAGCTGGTTGTTGTTGTGATGCCCGCAGGCGAACCTGGAGGGCGATAAAGTATTCGAGAAACTCGGGATCTAGTCTTGGCAAGATATGGTCCTCGATTTGCATCTCGATGTCCTTGTTGTCCGGAGAACGTTCGAGCTCAGGGGTCTTGGCGGCATCGTGGTCAGCAGGTCGTCGAGTGCTCTGGGCTGCTTCAACGGCTTCCTTTTTAGGAAGGACTGCGATCGAGGAGGCAGGATTGCCCATTGTTCCCTCGTTTGTCTTCGGAGATCGTATCAGAAAGGGTTGCTGCCAGCTTGTTCGCATGCAGTGATACAGTTGAACGGGACACAAAGCGGAGAAGGTCCGACACTTGGCTGGGTTCATTGCCCCGCATTCTCAAGTCAACACCGGGAATCATCTA
Organism: Staphylotrichum tortipilum; assembly: GCA_033296695.1. Lineage (NCBI taxonomy): Eukaryota > Fungi > Ascomycota > Sordariomycetes > Sordariales > Chaetomiaceae > Staphylotrichum > Staphylotrichum tortipilum. Next base: position 3,189 of record MU856138.1, read on the forward strand.
CCGAGACGCTATGCTGGACTATTATCCCCGGGCCATGTAACGGCAGATCCCGAAACACAGTTGTCGCCAGCGAGCCTGAGCGCAGCGGATGGCTTGAATACGGGACGTGAGATGACTTTTCTGCGCTCACAGCGTTGCAAGTGGAGGAACCTGACCTACGGCTATCATCCGCCCCCCCCTCCCCCCCCCTCCTGGTGGTTAGGATACAAGAACGATTGTGGTTGAACTGATTATTCTTCGCATTTCAGCTAGGTGGCTTGCCCATACCAGGCCCAGAACTATCTCTAAAATACAGCCCGGCGCCAAAAGTCAACGCAAATCTTCCCGTTTCGTCATGCCATAAAAATGCGCCCCAAAAGCCGTGTTCCTGCCCCGCTGCCCCAACTGACCACCTCAATTGTCCTCCTCGGAGCGCTTCACCACGAATGCACCCCTATCGATGGTGTTGATGACAATGAAACCACTGGGGAAGAAGGGGTAGTGGCTCCAGGATCCCGTGAAGGTCACATTCCCGCCGCCGGGGAGATGGTCATCCTCTGGGAAGGTGTCAAAGAAGGCAACTTCCTTGATCCCCTTTCCGGTCGGATCCAATGGAACGGAGCGGAGATCAAGGATGGTGAGGCCCAGTCCATAGTTGCTTTGGTAGGCGAGCCCGTCCTTCACAAACTGGTTGTGGTCGATTCCACGCCGCAAGCCCTTGTAGTGCCCGGTTTGCTTGGGGGACTCGAGAGACGAGATGTCCCAAATGTAGGAGATGGGATAGCCATCCGCAGCCAGGCCCGTCTTGTTGAACTCGTCGTACTCGTCGTCGGTGATCAGAAACTGCTGCCACTGCGGATCAAGCACCCAGCCCTGATGCGTGTACGCAAAACCTTCGTACGATGTGTTGGAGATGACCTTGATGTTCTTTTTGTCGCTGACATCGAAGCTGTGGTTCGGGATCAGCACAACTTGACGTACGCAAAACTTGGCAGGGGCAACTCGGGGAGCACTCACATGGTCAACGAGTCCTCGTCATATCCATAGCAAATGTCGGTTCCATTGTACTTCTCGTCAGGGCCCCGGTACACGAGGCACTGGGCGTCGTGCACGTAGCCATCAATGCCAGTGCCGCCCAGAGTTTTGGGCTTGGAGGGGTCGGAGAGGTCGAAGAAGACCATGCCTGCCTTGAGCTCTGCCGTCCTGGGCTGGAAGCCGGTCGCCACGCCGTAGTTCATCTCTTCGTTTGTGACGACATTGTGAGAGCGGCCCATCGGGAGTCCTTCAACCCAGAATCCCGTGAGATCCTTTTCGTTGTTGAAGACGACGGGCGTCGACGAGTCAACATCGAGCAGTTTGCTCATGTCGAAAATTTGAACGCCGTGCCGCAAGGCTTCGCTCCCTATCAGAATAAAGCTCTTGTACCCCTTGATCTCGCGCCAGAGCGAGGGGGGTGCTTGGCCGTATTGGGGAAGACGGCCCAGGTAGACGAGCTTTCCTTTGGTGCTCACCTCGGCGAAGGCCGTGCCGTCTACCTGGGCGATGGCAACGAACTCCCGGCCATCTGGGCTCGTCCAACCCCAAGACCCAGCACCGGCGGTGGACGCGCTCCCGAGCTCCGCGTGAGTCTTGAAATCGAAGAGGTCTAAGCCACGGCAGCTGAAGGTGTTTGAGGCATCGCCAGGGACCAACGCCGCAGCGCCATCTTGGCAGGGGATGCGGTCTTTGGTCTCGTCGAATGCCTTGTGCTGCGAAGTGTCGAATACGCCCTGGGCGGCCATCTCGCCCCAGATTCTCTGCTCGCGAGTTAGCGATTGCACATTCCTGGGCAGAGACGCCTTCCAACGTACATGCTTGAGGGCCATGATTTGCTCATGAACAAGGCCCGAGTCGTACATTTCCGCCTTGAGCTCCATGTTGACCGCGAGTTCTCTTGCCGAGGATAAGGTTGCCAGCGCCGCCGTAGCGGCGACGGCGATGCGAAAATAACCCATTGTGACAGAACCCAAGCTGAATTTTTCGGGTGTCGGATGCGATGATGTGGCGGGGAATCGACTCGGTGGGAGGGAGTGCTTGTTGATCCTGGCGGACGATGGGGTTGGGCATACCTAAAGGAAGAACCGATCAAACGGGCTGCGGCCTCTCCATTTATGTAGGGGCCATGGCTGCACTTCTCCTCCACCGTCCCGTTCCTGCTTCTTTCTTCCTTCCTTCCTCCCTCGCCCGAGAATCCTGACGGATGGCGGCATCTCGCCCTGAAGGGCAGCGTGAGGCAGACTCCTGGAAGCGGCAGGTGCGGAATTCGGGGTTAATTTACCCGCAATCTGCAGAGTTCAGGTTCGGCCAAGGAACGCGGCTCCTTCGTCTATCTGCCGGATTCGGACTTGCGTTTCCCTTTGCCTGGAAAACTGCTCGGAACACACGGGGAACACGCGGCATTGACAGACGGGCGATGGTGGTGGATCACCTGGGCAGCCAATCTACAGCATCACGGGAGTGTCTCGCAGCACAGACGGAATGGGAAGGTATCTGCCACCGAGACGCCAAAAGCGGCAGCTTCAGAAAAGAGGGGCCCAAGACAACGTGGGTCGGCGAGGCTCACCCAACTTCCTGTTCTTCAAGCCATGGGGAGTTCCAGTGAAATTGCCTGGCAAGGACACCAGCCATGGCGCGGGGTGGGTGTGTGTTTAAGATTTGTACGAGGGGGAAGACACGGCTAATGCGGCAAGACGAAACCCGGCGGTACTTGGGCCATCGGCATATCGGGCACAGGATATCCGGGAGAGATCCTATGGCGTTATGATGCCCAAGGCTGTGCCGCTTTTGTTATGTCCAAGGAGCTTGGCTGATCTGGCCGCGGAGGAGGCGATTCGGAGATGTTATGGGAAGCGAGAGTCATGATGATCTGGTGTGTGGGTGTCGGGGCCCAGGACGCGTGGTTCTTGTGAACGGCAGGCGGTGGTGAAATGGGGTGAGGGGGCCCAAATCCAGAAGCATGGACAAGCAAACCCAGCTGGGAGAAGGTCGAGTTTTGTTGCTGCTGTTGTTGAGAAGCATCTCATGTCGACAGCATTGCAGTGGAGAAAATGCGCCACGTCCCTGGGTGTTCGCGCCTTTGCATGTGGATGCACGGCCCAATCATCACCGTTCCCTGTGAGCCCCGCTATGACGAGAGCCCCAAAGCTTCGCGCGTGCGCTTGGGCCACTCAGACCGCTCGCATTACGGAGAGTCCGCACCTCGATGTCTCCTGATGATGGTTGGCCCAAGCTCCCAATCGCATCATGCAACACCACCACCCCGCGCGCCGCGGGTCGGCAGAACCGGCCTGATTCGCAATTGGCCGCTAACCTGATTCCTCAGCTTCCCCTCCTCTCGGCGCACACTTCATGACACCAGCACGCTCTTCTGCTCGCATCGCCGTTCGTTCCATCGGACGATTCTTCGACACCGTCTCGACCTCGGGAGCTCGACTCTTCTCCGCGATCCCAACCCGCAGCCGCAACATGGCACAGGAATACAAACTCAAGGGCGTCAGCTCGCTTGCGCTGCAGCCCGGCGAGAAACAAGAGGTTGAAGTGGAGGGTCTCGACGCCAAGGTCCTTCTCCTCAACGCCGCGGGCACCGTCCAGGCGATCGGGCCCCGGTGCACACACTACGGGGCGCCGCTTGCCAAGGGCGTCTTGGGAACAAACGGGAGACTCACTTGCCCATGGCACGGAGGTACGTGCATCCAACGCGATGGCTCTTGGCCGTGCCGTCTCGATCTGACTTCCACCCCACAGCCTGCTGGAACGCCAAGACCGGCGATGTCGAGGATGCCCCCGCCCTCGACTCCCTCCCTGTGTTCAAAGCGACCGAGCGCGACGGCGCCGTGTACATCACTGGTGATGCCGACACCATCAAGCGGGGCCGCCGGACGCCCAAGTTCAAGTGCGCAACAACAACGGGGGGCGACAAGGTCCTCGTCGTGGGCGGTGGATCCGGTGCGCTCGGTGTGGTCGAGGGCTTGCGCGAGGGCGGCTACCAGGGAGCCATCACGCTCGTCTCAAACGAGGGCTACCTCCCCATCGACCGCCCGAAGCTCAGCAAAGCATTGCTTACCGACCTGACGAAACTGCTGTGGCGGGATGAGGCATGGTACAAGAGCGGCAATGTGGACGTTGTCAACGACGAGGTCACTGGCGTCGACTTTGCCGGCAAGACTGTCGCTACCAAGTCGGGCGGCAAGCTGGAGTACACCAAGTTGGTGCTCGCAACTGGCGGGACCCCCCGCGTGTTGCCGCTGCAGGGATTCAAGGCGCTGGGCAACATCTTTACCCTGCGCAACGTCCATGATGTCCAGCGGATCCTCGCCGCCATTGGTGAGAAGGGCAAGAAGATTGTCATTATCGGCTCATCCTTCATCGGCATGGAGGTCGCCGTTGCCACCGCGAACGGCAACAACGTGACGGTCGTGGGGATGGAGAAGGCACCCCTGGAGCGGGTCCTCGGGGAGCGGGTGGGCAACATTGTGAAGAAGGGCGTCGAGGCCAAGGGCGTCAAGTTTTACCTGTCTGCGGGCGTCGACCGAGCAGAGCCGTCTGCATCCAACCCCGACAATGTTAGAACCGTCTACCTGCAGGACGGCACTGCGCTCGAGGCCGATCTTGTCATTCTTGGTGTGGGTGTCGCCCCGGCCACCGAGTATCTCAAGGACAATGGCGCCGTTCAGCTTGAGAGGGATGGGAGCTTGAAGGTGGACGAGGCCTTTTCGGTGGTGGGCCTCAAGGACGTGTACGCGATAGGCGATATTGCCACGTTCCCCTACCGAGGCCCCGGCGGGGAGGGTAAGCCGGTGCGGATCGAGCACTGGAACGTGGCCCAGAACGCCGGCCGGGCCGCGGCCAACCACATCGTCAGCCCGGCCAAGCAGCCCGAGTTCTTCACGCCCGTGTTTTGGAGCGCCCTCGGCTCGCAGTTGCGCTACTGCGGCAACACGGTGGCCAGCGGGTGGGATGATCTGGTGTTGCAGGGTGACCCGGACCAGGGCAAGTGGGTTGCCTATTACGCCAAAGGCGAGACCATCGTCGCCATGGCAAGCTCGGGCATGGACCCCGCCATGTCGCAGTCCGCCCAGCTCATGGCGCTGGGCACAATGCCCACCAAGACGCAGCTACAGGGCGGGTTGGATATCTTGTCTGTTGGGCCTCCCAATTGAACTCTTGAAGTCGGCGCGAGGGGAGGGCGGAGCGTGGGTCATGAGCCAACCCTAACCCTATGGGTCCAAATAAGAACATCCATTGCTGCCCCACATTTACTTTTTGGTGTTTTTCGCAACGGCACAATCTCGCCGCACGCTGGCAGAGCAACAACGACGACTTCAGCATGGGCTGCCAATCTACCCACCCGACTGTGCCCGAGACACAGCCCAGCCTCCAGATTACTTACCGGAAGCACGTGATTGGCCCATAACCGACGGAGAGATAGATTCAATGTCCCTCGACGCCAGCAACCACCTCGTCATCATGGGGCTGTGCCTGGTGACTCTCATGGTGGTCGGGAAGCTGCTGGCGGTCTTGGCTGCGCTGGCCTTTCTGCCCCTCCTGGCCCTCCTGGCCCTCGTCCTCTATCGGATTTTTTTTCATCCTTTGGCCCGCATACCAGGACCCCGGTTGGCGGCGATCTCCAACATTTGGCAGGCGCGGCATGTGCGAGACGGGCGAGCGCGTGAACTGGGGAAGGTCCTGCATCAAACATACGGACCCGTGGTTCGTGTGGGACCCAACGAGGTCTGGTTTAACTCGGAGGAGGCATTCAGGGAGATATACCGTACGCCTGTCGGACCTTTGCTGCTATTTTCTTCGTCGTCAGGTGGCTAACCCCGTATCCAGGCGCCGGAACTGGGTACGAAAAGTCGGACTTTTATCGTGCGTTAACTATTGCATTCTCTTGGCCGCATCGCGTTGTTTCCTGCTCACTGACTTTGTGACAGTGGCCACTGCGCTGAGCAAACCTGTCCTGGACTGGCAACTCCAGGCACATTTCCCCGACACTCTCGACCTTCTGTCTGAGTTCGATGTCAGCCGGTACAGGCTACAGAGACGACTTATTGGTCCCGTCTATCTCGCCTCCAACATAAAAAAGTTTGAGCCGGCTGTGGAGGAGGTTATCCAAGCTACAGTATCCGAGTTGAGGTCTCTGAGTGGCGCCGAAGTCGACCTGAAACAATGGATGCACATCTTGGCGGTCGAGTGTCTCGGCGCCGTGGTATTGTCATGGTCGCCAGGATACATTAGGAACCGTTCCGACGGCGGCACAGGTACTCAGAGTTATCTTGGCTGGAAACGGAAGAGCGTTTTTGGCCTCTTCCCGACGGTGACCAAGCTGTCCTTCCTGTCAAGGAATCTGAGCCGGCTTTTCTCCAACGCCTGGGGAGTGACCTTCAAGACCCCAAAGAACTTCAGGCCATTCTTCACCGTGAGTGTCCATGATTGAGCACGGGTCTGGTTACTCAGTTGCTGACTCAAACTCTCTATCATCATCAGCCAGTCTATCAGAAGGCGTCGAAGAGAGTTGCCCTCGCCCTCCGCGAGAAAGCCAACATCCCGAAGTCAAAAAAAGACCAACGAAAAGACCTGCTGTCTGATTTAATTCGACTCCACCAGGAACGGGATGAATTCACCGAAACTTATCTGCGCCGCCTTGCCGTCACCAACTTTGGGGCTGGCCACGAAACCATGTGCTCTGCGCTCACCGCAGCAATGGCCATGATCGGGTCCCATCCCGATGTTCAACGCAGGGTAGTCGATGAAGTCCGTCATTCTCCCGACTCGGTTGCCACGGACAATTTTCGGTATACCCAAGCAAGTATCAGGGAAGCGCAGCGTTTACACCCGGTAATCGGCATGTCACTCTCGCGCAAGGTCCCCGAGGGTGGCATGTTTATCCATAAAACACACTTCCCCGCCGGCACGACTGTTGGATGTAATCCGGTTGCGCTCCATCACAATCCCGACATTTTTGGCGTTGACGCCGGCGAATACAATCCCGACCGGTGGCTTCGACAGCCGGGCGGCTCTAAGCTCAGGTTGATGGAGAGGACTAACCTTACCTGGGGAGGCGGCTCCAGAGCCTGCCCAGGAAGACATCTCGCGGAGCTGGTGGTGTCCAAAGTGGTCCCCGCGCTACTGAAAGACTTTGATTTGGAGATCACGACAATGCCGGAGGAAAATAAGATGCCATCGTACTTCATGTCGATGCTCACAGGCGTCAAGGCGAAATTCATGCCCGTGGAGTAAGGGTGTAACGGGCTGAGCCCTGCAGCGGCCTCGGCAACCCTCGGCCAACCCTAAC
>MU856139.1:0-10432 GCA_033296695.1 Staphylotrichum tortipilum
CCCCTGGCATCAGGCACCCGTTAGTCTGGCCCCCAATGCTACCTCCGGGCAAGGAATGAACCGGGTAACAACGGGCCAGGGCCGCCTCGATATCTTCATATCTAGGGCCCCACTCCTCCCCGGGTTGTGGCGAAGGATACATATCATTTCCCGTCCCGATTCTTCTCCTTTTTTCCCAGCCCAAACCAAACCTTTCAGCAACTCCCCACGACACGATGACGGAGCCCACCAGCTCCTCCTTCCACCCCTTTCCCCGCCTGCCCCTCGAGATACGGCAGCAGATCTGGGAGCTGAGCATCGCTCCGCGCGAGGTCGTCATCGTTAGCAACGATAAATTTGTCCGCCACGGTCGCCAGGCCAGCCCGCCGCCGCCTCTCCTCGTCGCCTCGGGCGAATCCCGGTCCTACTGCCAGCGGTTCTACACCAAGACGTATCATCTGGACGATTCCGGCAACCCCCGGGAGCCCGTGAAGTATACCTGGATTAACTTCGCCTTCGACGAAGTCTACATGCTGGACTTGGATTTCGTGAACTTTAGCGCCATCGCCCTCGTCCGGTGGTTGACGCTCGTATCGCCTGACGGCGATTACTTCTTTTACCATGTCCAGAGCCTCCTCCGAGATGCAAAGGCTCTGGAGGCGCTCACCATCATTGACGCCGAGGGAGGCCCAGACATCAGTTGGTACATAGGCTGGTCCGATTTCATGGAAATGCGCTATCTCAGATGCAACCCCGTGCCCTACTACACCAAGATCGTGTACGGCGACGTCGTGTTGACGCCGGAAAACATGGTCCAGTTTGAGCGCGCGTGGTACAAGACGCAGTGGGAGCCGGAGCTGGAGGAGGAGTACGGGTCGCACCTGGCCATGTCGGACGACGACGCGGACCCCCGGGACAGCCGTCGACGGAGGTGGCAGCACAGCAAGGAATGCACCTGTCCGCAGAAAAGCCGACCAAGGAATATGTAAGGTCCCCGCGGCGGCGTGTGTTGGGAGGGTAGGAGGAGCGGGGAATTCGCACGGCCGGGGCGACTGGAACAATGCTGCGCGGGCATACCAGCTTCTCGCGAAGAAGGCGATGGGGGGGGCTGAAAGTGGACGAGGCTGCGCTCCATCTCGAGCAGCTGAATGAGAATCTCAGGGAGGCGGATCCCGAAAGCGCAGTGACTAAAGGGACTAGTGGGGCGTTGGGAATCATCGGGATGATACTGCGAGTGGCGCAGAGGGGCAATGTCGATGACCAAGACTTTCTAGGAATGGTAGACGCAACCGAGGAGGTCCTCAAGTGAGTGTCTAGAGTTAGGTGATTAGTAGCGCTCACACGATTCCAACGAAGAGAATGAGGATTACCGTGGCAAAGATGTCGTGAACCCACCAAACGATGAGCTGAAAGTTACTGATTTGATTGGCCGTTTAGATGGTGGTGGGGTTAGGGTGCCTGCCTCCTTCTGCTGGCGAGCCGGACAGCCAGTCAAGCATCGCCGAGCAGCAAGCCGTCGCTCCAGACGACGCCTTCAGTAGGGTAGCAAAGAGGAGGAAAGGCCGGAAGTTGGCAGACGGATAAATAGGCATACCCGTAGTTTCCGCAATCGACCTTTGAAACAAGACGGTTCATAGCAAGGCTCACGGTCTGATAGCCGATGCCGAAGCCCCTTCCGCAATGGACGAGGCTGTCTTGCGATGAGTCCAGCTCACCGAGGGGGCGGCGACTGCCGGAGCCGGTCAGCCCCTGAGCCGAGATGGCATGCAGAACGGAGCAAGTGTGGCAGTATTCCGTACTCGTCGGGGCTAAACAAACGCCCAACCGACCCACCGCCAACCGGAACCCGCCCTCGCCATCATCGCCAGCCCCTGAATCCAGGCACCCACACACACCGCCTGCATCGCGCAGGCTTTTCCCTGGCCAACCACAGTTGGCCAGAGACAGAGAGACACATCACATCACCACATTCACGCACACACACCTCCGGCCCCACACAACCACCTCCATGTTCGAATATGTGCATCGGCACTTTCTTGACTCCGTAAAGTTGTTTGCAGAACCCGGACCCGAATTATTCCACCCCCAAATACGGGCCTTCAATCTTAGCCACTACGTTCTGCTCAAATGTTTCCAGAAAACGCTTCGTCTGTGCCAAGTACTCATCATTCGACGTGGCAGAAACATTCTTCACAGAACCCTCTGCCAAACAGTAGGCAACAATGCGGGCGTACACCTTTCCCATCCTCCCTTCAAGCTCTGGTACATATCGTGTGCGCAGCTCCGATGCGAACGCTGCGGGAGTTTGTGATCTGGAGTCTCGAGAAATCCGCCGAATTGGACACCAAAGCCCAATCTCGAGAAGGAGGATTCCCAAACTGTAGACGTCGAATTCTCTCCGGTAACTCGACGGCAGCAAATTGCACGGGGGTGTCCCCGCTGAACCCCCACGGTTGTTCGCAGCGGCCTCAAATACGACGACCCGGTCAGGGTGCCAGTAAAGACGATGATCATCGGAGCGATCGGCTCTGCTTGGTTCAGTCGGGGCCTTCTCGCTGAGCTCGAGCTGCGCATCTCGGCGCGAGCGGGCGAAGCCACAGACGAAAAGCCAAGAACCGCCGCTGCCACCATCGGCCGTTTGACTGCGGCTGGCGTCGAAAAGCAGCAAACTGTCGCTTGAGAGGTTTCTGTGCAGCCAGTTTACCGACAGCAGTCGATAGATGACCAGGATTAGGCTATGCGCAAGATCGAACCGCTCCTTGAGCTCGCAGCGCACGTGCCTTTCGTGGTCTCGACGCAGACGTTCCTGGAGCGACATTGGCCGAAATGAAGCGTCGCAGCCCCGGGGATAGGCAAACAGAGTCCCATATCGCGAGTTTGTCTCATCGTGGACGTAACCCAGACATGAGAGGAGGCCGCCATCGGAGACCGCTGAGAGCTGACAGAGCTGCATCGATAAACCGTGCACTCGGGCATCGATGTAGGAGCGCTCCTGGGCTGATATGCCGTTCGGATAGTATCGCCACTCTACTATCGCTGGGATCTGGTTGTATGAGACGAATTCGCGGTCGGTACACGCCGAAGTCGGGAAGTTGGCGAAGGTCATGTCGGCTAAGCGGAGATGAAGAGGCAAGGGGGACGAGAATCTTGACGGGCTGGAGGTTTTTGGGCCGATTCCACCCTCTATGCCGTTTTGAGTGTCCGATATCTCGACTCGCGAGCCGTCATGCCGCTCGAGGAGAGATATCAGGACTCTGTACTGTCTTGCCTGCCGCAGCTCTTCAGGATCCTCGATGGGGCCATTGCTACCCGTATCCAGAGTCACCAGTTGACTTGCCATACCCGGTGACGTCGTCAACTCTCGCTCAAATCGCCTCCGAAAGCTGCGAGATCGCGATGGCGGAAGCATGTCGGCCAGTTGGGTGTTGTACTGCTGCAGCGTGTCAAGAAGGTGCTTGAGCTCCTTCACATCCCCTGACACCCACCGCACCTTGTCCCAAAGGGCCAATTTGCGGGCCTCAGCTGTTGTTGTCGGAGATGGCGTCCGTGGCGAGTGGCTTCGAAGCAACGGCGGACTCAAAGAATTTGCGGGTTCGGCAACGGACCGTCGGTCGAGAAAGTACGCCATCCTCTCTGCCCAGCTTCTGCCGCGGGCGGATGACGGTCGAATCTTCTCAGTGGCACAGTACCGCTGGATGATCTGCTCCGTTGCCTGCAGCCGGCTGCTCATATTGGTGATGATGCGCTCGATGTGAGCGAGGAAGAAGGGCATGCGAAACTCTCTCGGCAGCATTGCGAGCATTTGATGACTCGAAATTGACGGGGTTTGCTCGAGACCGTTCCGGGTGCCGGCGTCGATGGCGTTGGCGAATCCGGTCTCAAGAACCCAGCAGAAAAAGCGAATGCGCTGCCATTGCAGGAATACGAGCAGGTCTTCCAGATCGCGCTGGGCGCTGCGTGCCGTCGAAATAATGTCCAACAAGTCGACGCAAGTCTTGACTGCACTGATCACGCCGAAGATGCTGGCGGCCGCCCCGAGAACCTCGAGTCCTGACATGGTGAGTGTTCGTTGAGTCGTTCTTGTCTTGTGCAAAATGCAAACAGGCAGCGGCAAAGTTGTCCACCAGAGCTTTTGTGCGGTAATTACATTTCCCGTGGAGGCCATGCAAGGCACAGACAGACCTGGTTCGAGTTTCAGATTGTGTTCGGTGTGGTAGCACGCCACGCGAGGCACACCAGACGATGCGGGCGCGTAATGAAACGTACCTGAGCGTTTAGGCTGCAGGGAGAAGCGCCCCGAGCCCGCACGGTCTCAAATTTAAAGACGATGGTGCGGGCAGAAACCACCTCCGATTTCACATTTCTTGGCGATAGCAACCACGCGGGGAGCTGGGCTCTCATGCGATCGTCCTTCAGCGCCGACATTCTGCCTCACCACCCATACGGCCTTCGCTCGGTACTGTAAGTTCCCGCCTCTGACGGCTTAGCATCATGTCGCACGCAAGCTCCATGCCCGAGAACATCTCAGGTGCCTCCAGTCCGCTTGGGAGACAACAAGCGACAAACCAGCAGGCAGCAAATCCAGCTCGGTCGAGGTTTTACGGCGTTCTTGATGGCTCCATCTCGTTCGGACGGCGGACGACGGCTCGCCTGCCGCGTGAGTCCGCCACCACTGAGGATTACGAGTCGGAGCAGTACGATTTCCTCGCCCTCATGACGGCGGTAGCCGATCTTTACTCCCAGGATGGCATCTTGGAAATGCAGCTCCGGGGCGGCAATAACGTCGGCAAGCACATCGGGAGTGGCGCTGTGTCAGCCGTGTCGAGCGTCTTCGCTGCCATCACCCGGCCGAGCATCGTCACCTCTCACCAAGTGAAGCAGCGCAAGCACGTCGTCGTGCTAAAAAAGCCGGCGGCCAGGCTCTTCTTGCCGAATGGCCGACATGGTGATGTTGACGCTCTCCGTGGCTTCATTTCGGAGATTCGGGTTCTGAGCCATAAGCCTCTCCGAGAACATCCTAATATCATCAAGATTCTCGGCGTCAACTGGGAGCTCGAATCAGTCAGTAATTATCCCAAACCTGATTGCGCCCTGGCAACCAAGCGACTCATAGTCAGTCCGGTACTAATACCTGATCAAGGGTTACCCAGAGCCATTTCTCCTCCTTGAGCGAGCCAACACAGACCTGGCAGATTTCCATTCAAGGTAAGATATCCTTGGTCTCGTTCCCGCTTGCGCCGCACACTGACTCGAAGACCGGCATCCCAGGCACCAATCCCTCCCATTCTCAACCAAGAAGAGTATAGCACTCGACATCGCCTGTGGCCTCTCTGCGCTCCATCAATGCGGCATCGTCCACGGCGATGTAAAGCCGCAAAACGTACTCATCTTCAATAAGCCTGCTCTGCACGCCAAGATTGCCGACTTCAGTCACTCGATTTTCGACATGGGGGGCATCCGTCGTCTCCTCGGTGGAACATGGATTTATGCCGCCCCGGAGTGGGAGAAGGCAGCGCCAACTGCCCAACTCATGACGACCGACATCTACTCATACGGGCTCATCTTTGCTGGTCTCATTCTCGGTTTGGATCTCAAGCAGTGCATCCAGCGCGATCCACCGTTTGAGCCAAGCATGTCTCTCCGGCAGACCGTTGAGAAGTTGAAGAACGAGGACCAGATGAGACGATATATGACGCGTCAATTGCAACTCGTTGATCAGGAAGATTCCGACTCCGACCTTGCCGAGTTCTCTATCATCCACAGAATCTGGGAGAACACAATCCAGTTGGATCCGGGGACAAGGAGTTTGGATGCAGTCGTCAAGCTCCTCGGCGGACGGTAAGTCAATGGCAAACTTCTAGCTGTAGCGCTGCCATGTACTAACCTGTCCATTTAAGGGAGCGGCAAAGCGGCGAGCTTCAACGAATGGACGACTTCATGCTAACAAGTGCGGTACGGATGCATCACCACCCCTTGGATGATAGCCTGAGGACTGACGATGCTCTAGATCTCCATTCCATACTATTCATTGCACCAACTGAGTGCCGTCTTCATGGACCATATCGAAGACGCCTTGCAGAGGGTTGCCGAATCACCTCAAGACACACGACGGGCCGCCGCCTGGGCAGAGCTCGCGGTGTGTCATGCCAGCCGTATCACTCGCCATTCCGGGTCAGAATTTGGCGGAGATCGCTGGAGGACGTCGACCACCACCTCCCTGTTAAATGCGGCCGAACTTGGCGATGCGTGGGCGCGAGCCGTTGCGCTCCGTGTCTCGGAAGCTCTTGGACAGCTGCCCCCGGAGCGCTACGACGTACAAGGTTGGTTGTTTGACGCGGCGTCCAAAGGCTCTTCCATTGCCTTGGAGTCGCTGGTCGGGGTCAACCGACGAGATGCTACGGAAGCCCTCCGAACTTACCGGCAGACGTTCTGCGGTAACCACGGCCGACTCTATGACAGCGTGGAGCCAACGCCCGAGTTCATGGTGAATCCGGGTCTCCTCGTGAATTCGAGGCAAGACACTGTTCTGCACTGGATCGCCTCGGTCGGAAATCTGTCAATTCTCCAGGCGCTCGCACCGTCACTTCTCAACAACCCCTTGGTCAATGCCCGGAACGAACAGGGGGATACGCCACTTCTCTGCGCTACCAGAGCTGGGCATTTTGATCTGATCCGGATGTTTCTCGACCTGGGCGCCGACGCGAATCTCGCCAACGTTTTATTCGAGAATCCTCTGCACTTTCTAACCTGCCTGGGCGGCCCAGACGTCCCCCAGGCAGCTCGACTTCTGGTCGACGCCGGCGCCGATCCCAGCGCCGAGGCCACCGGGTACTCAGGAAACACGTATCTAGATCCTCGGCCGCGCGGGCGGAGCTGCCCGAGTCTTCGAGCCATCTTTGCCAATGACGCTCACGCGCTTGACACGCTGATAACGCTGACGGTACACTCCCTATCAGTCAGCGCCGCGCATGAAGCCATCCCACTGGCAACCCAGCGAATTCTGTTGGCATGGGCCTTGCGTCTGCACCATCCAGATATTCTCGAAGTGCTAGAGCGTCATTTCGGACGCACCCGGCTTCTCAACAGCCTCGGACAGACCTACATCTGGAACAATGGCCGGCGCTACTCACTCCCCGAGCTGTGCATCATTGGCGGCGTGTCTGCGAGTCCGGCTTCCGGCTTTGACATATCAGAGCCCATGTTCCGGATTATCAACCATGGCAGGAATTATATTCAGAACCTGGAGACATCGCTCGGCTTCCTTGCCCGCCACGAGCCGGCCATCTTTGCGCAACCCTGCGGCAAGGCAAGAAATGCGCTCTTTTTCGCCATACGGGAGGGCAGAGCCGATGCGGTCAGGTTTCTTGCATCGCTTTTGCCATGGACGGTGCCGGGGAGCCTGTTCAACTCGCCGTACAACCGCTGGGACAGGTGCAAGGAGATTCATGGTCTGTTGCATCAGAAGCAGATAAACAAGACCTCCGCGGACGAGGATTCCTTAATCTCAAAGAAAAAACAGCTGCAATACATGCTTGACGCCGCTCGTCGCGAGGGTGGAGCCAGGAGTATCATTTCAGGTCCCCGATCTTCTCAGGAAACACTCGTACGTCTGACTCCGACTGAAGACAGCGTGGACGCCGCAGCCGACGACGGCTACGAGGATCCGGACGAGGACTCGGATCTCAACACGGGCTCGGAGGTCACTGAAGACGCTTGTCCGCACTGCCCCGTACGTTATGACTATCGGCATCGTGTCTATCAAAAACCCGGGGCGAAGACGGCGGTACCATATCACCATGATCTTCACGGCCCTCCGGTGGACAGTGACCCTACAGCTGGGGGCCGCCTCCCGTCACGCCCTACGAATTACCGACAGATGGAGGGGGTTGTGGACGCGGTGTTGATGGCGATATTGTACGACAGACGGAGCGTTCTTCGCGTCCTTCTCGCTGGGGAAGCCAAAGTAACCCTGCAGAGGGGAGATCATTTCCCCTGCTTTGTCGGGTCGGAGGTGGAACAAGCTGCTCATTACAACGACATCACCGTGAGGGCCATGGCAAAGTCTCACGATGCATCCAACCTGGTCTCGTACTTTCCAGTCCAAGTCTGGCGCAGCTGCGTGCTGGTCGGCAATGCGAACGCGGGAGCCTCTGAATCTTTCAATGGCATCATACGATACCCTGTCATGTATATGACAGCGATTGCGATGTCAATCCATCGCGACGCTCAATTAGCGTATGGAAACCTCTCTTTGCTTCTACCCGGAGCCATGGCCTTGGACTGACCCGCGTAGGAAAATACTCGTGTCGTTCATGTCTGAGGCGGGCATGCGAAACCCATACGAATGGGCGGCGGAATCTGAATTCGAGTCGGCATGCCTCTCGATCAGCTCCCCCTCGTTCGACGAGCCACCGCTATATTATGCTGCGGCCCGTAGATGGGACGAACTGGCCTTGCTTCTGATGGAACATGGCGCGAGCCCGCGAACCCCGGCGCGCTGGAGTGTGCTGCAGCGACTGACTTCAAGTCCCGGGAACAAGGATATCGATTGCGTTCACAACCTGCTCATGCTGGCATCGCAGTCCGGCGTCGAGAAGATCATCGCCATGGAAGATGTCAACCTGCTCTTACGTCACTACCCGGGTTTCGGGAGGCGGGTTTATTACTGGGATGACGAGGTGATTTGGAGGCGATATCCGTGGCAGCGTCGTTCCCTGAGCTGGAAGGGATATTACGAGTTCCCACCCGCCGACTACGTCAAGCTCTGGGAAGCCATCAGTGCTGCCAACAGGGCGCAGCAGAAGAAAATTCGATTGCTTTCATCGACGCGCGCCGACGCCGACGCCGACGACGGCGCTCCCAACGACCCCATCCTTGCGGCGGCGCAGCGCCGCGATCTGGTCGCGCTCAAGCACTTACTAGATTTTGACGATATCCTTGACGTCTATGCATTTCACGGGGATTGGAGGCGACTCCACCGGCGGTGGCAACATTGGGACGGGTGGCGCCGACCGTGGGCCACGGCTCTTGATGTGGTTAGTTGGACGGTCAACGTCGACCCGTCGCGCTGCGATGAGAGCGGGCTGCGGCTGAAGGCACACGACGCGCGCATTGCCGCCCTCCTTATCGCGCGGGGCGCCGCCCGAGGCCCAGATTACGTCTTCGAGGCTCTCCTTGCTCATGTGCTGCTGCAGCACGTCGTCCTGCCCTTTGTGGTACTGCCACTTGTGGGTTACTGCCTGTATCTTTCCGGCGTTTGGACCGCGGAGGTGGTATCACAGGCGGACAGGATGAGAAAGGCCGCCCAAAACCAGACCAGTGCCACCGACAACGTCAGGGATGCCACTATGACGATGTTCGTCGCACACTGTGTGGTGGCTGTTGGCGTTCTGATTCTCATGTTCCTTCATTTTATCCATTTCAGGTCATCTGTCGGTGATTGTCCCCAGCGTGGACAGACAAGATCTTGTGTGCTATTACTCTGGCGCGCGGTTTGGGTCATCCTCATCGGAGGTGCACTTGGGAATCTCATAACCTTGAGCATCCTGGGGACGGGAAGCGAGGCAAGCAAAATTTTTGGCGCCAGCCTTCTTGCCTTCTTCAGCCTGGAAGTCTGTGTGCTTTGCATCGTTTGCCTGCTCGGCTTGCTCGGCTTGGCCATCAGTCTTTTTAGGAGGACGGGACGCCTTGTCCGGTTGTCGAAAAAAGTGCAGAACGGGGCGCCATTCAAATATGTCTGGGCCGCGACCCGTTCGGCATTTTGGACTCCCAACAATGGTACAGCCGCCATATCCCGGGAGATAAGCGGTGGTCTTGCTCGCCAATGGGAGTTAGATAGAATCCTAGCACGGTAGTAAGATGTCAATGCACAGGTGGCCATGATGGAAACGCTCTCCAGGTCGCTTCCTCTGCAGGCCACAAGGAGATGATCTAGATGTCGCTGGAGAAGGTGTGCGGTTGTGGGGCAGAGAGACATCATGTCTTCTTCCCGTTTGTCCATGCCCTGAGTGCTTATCGGGGGCTGCGGCGACCTCGGTGCACGGCGATGGTACACCGTGATCCTTGAAGGCACTGCCGTGTAGAAGGAAGACGTCGAAGGGCTCTTTTCAGCACTGTTCGGCCTTTTTCATCCGCTTCACCTGTGTATCGCAAATGATCCTTCGGATCTGGGTCGGCAACGATGGGTTGCGCCTTCGTTCGAAACGGGGTCAGCCTCGCAGACTCTGTCATGTCGACACCGATGCTCCTTCCTCGATGACGAGGGGAATTTTTCGTCCTGTCCATTGACGTGACAACACAATTCAAGACAAAAGCCTGCGTGGTGTGTGTGGGTGCCTGAATCCACTGTGGGCTGCCCCACAACAGTGGTGGTCAGTGCCGTCCCCCGCCCGCTTCAGGTGTGTAACGGTCACAGGAGTGTATTGCGACTATCTGATGACGACTCTACGAGTAT
>MU856140.1:0-10408 GCA_033296695.1 Staphylotrichum tortipilum
TTTCTGCTGTGCCGTTCTCCAGTGCCATGCCCCATAACCGCGCGAACCCTCACACCAACGCTATTCTTACGCCCATCCGCCGCCTCCCTCGAGCTTACTTCAGGGAATGCCGCATCCGGCTGGCTGACAAGCCCGACAGCCTGTTCAAGCAGCTTGCCCAAGACACTGCTTCTTACGCGTGTAGGCTGCCAACCCCCGACATGCAACCCGTAGTCACCGCTACCCTGGCGAGCCTTCCTCACGAACTCCAGCTCCGGATTCTGGAATATACCGATCTGGTCACCCCGAGGAAACAGGTAACATGGAGCCGGCAGGACCGTGTACGTGGTCTATCGCCTCCGGCACGACGGCGATCTTAACCCCGAGGAGCTCCATGCCGACCAGCTCTTCGAATGCGCGCGGGGCCGGCCCGAGGGCTGCTTCTGTGCCCGCCGCCACACCGCCTTCTCGCTCGCCTGCCGGTGCTGGGTGCCGCCGGGTCCAGACCTGTTTCTCGTGTGCCGCACCCTCTGCCGTGAGGCCCAGTACATCTTTTTCTCGAGCAACCGCTTCATCATCCACGACTACAAGGCCGCGTTCCCCTGGTGCACTCCGTCGCATCCATGGTGGCAACAGGAGCCCCTCCTAGTCCCAGGTCAGGACGGGCCCATGTCGCCAGGGGGCCACTACCGCTACCCGTTTCCGCGACTTGCTGCCTCCGAGTTCCTCTGTGACATCGTCCCAGCACCCGCCCTCTCCTCCATCCGCTTTCTCGAGCTGACCTTCCCCATATACCTCCCCGAGACATGGCCTAGCAGAGACCACTCGGCGATGCTGGACTGGTGGGCCGTGGCTGAGGGGCTCCCACACAAGCTCAACCTGCCGGGGCTTACATTGCGGATAATCGCCGTCGACCTGACCAACCAGGGAGGCGACGACGATTTACGTAGCATCAAGGAACACCGCACTGTCCTGAAGGCTTACGAGGATCTCATGAGGCCTCTTCCACAACTCGCCGAGCGCGGCCTCGCCCGGTTCTACGCCCACTTTGCGTATCCTTGGATGGAGAACCCGGGATCATACCCGTGGAGCGAGAAGAAGGCGCTCAAGGACCGCCTCGAGCGCTTCGTCATGGGCGTGCGGTACGAGAGCATGTACGCTGAAGGCGAGGAAGAGCCGGTGCCCTGCGATTGGGATCACATGTACTACAATGGGCTATATTGGTGAGTTTCAGGCGCCAGGACTGATGCCAGCCTTCATCCCAAGTCCGAAAATCTCAGCCTCCTTCCTGGAGCCACGGCACAACCCTGTCCCCCTTGCCACCAGCCACCGCCCTTCCCACACTATATATACAAGGTCCAGCAGGGTCACTTTTGCAGCCTCCTCCCAATCAATGGACCACATCGGCAAGCGCACCGGCGCGTGGTCAAGCGACTTTGGGAGGAGGGTCAACGGCGGGGGATTTCAGCAACCGAGAAAATGCCCGGGTTCGGCCCCCGGTCAGCGAAAGAAAATTCTCCACAAGAATCACCGGAATATTTTCGTACCCATCCACCTCCTCTCGACTGGCGAGAGGCGCTGGATGGCGAGCTTGTCTTTTTTTTTTATTTTTTTTTTACATGCAATCTTGGATCAAACAGTCTTGCAGTTTGGAGATCGCGCATCAACTTTAGCCCGTCTCCCTGACAACGCGCAGGGGAACCCAAACAATCGAATCACGGCACCCCCTGAGAGCAGGAAACTTTGGAAACTCCGAATCGTTTTGATTCCCTGAATGCGGCGAGGACAAACCCCACGCCGCCCTGACCCCGCAGATCTCGTCCTCCCCCTACTCTTCCTCCTCCTCCTCCTCCCCCTCCCCGAGCGGGGGCAACGCAAACCGCCGGTCCACCACCACCTGCTCCCCACTCCGAACAACCAACCGCCGCAAACGGGGTGGCCGGCCGGCGCCGACGGGAGGGAGCGGGCGCGGGTGGCGACGGCGCGGGCGCGGACTTGAGCCGCGGTAGGCTGCGCGGCGGCAGCAGCAGCAGGCGAGGAGGGCGCGCAGGGGGGGGAGGCCCCCGGCAGGGGCGGCAGACGCGCAGCAGCATGGTGCTGGCGGCGAAGGTCGCGCCAGACCTAGCGGCGGGTGCGGCTGGCGGCGCGGCACGCACCGCACCTGCAGCAGAGCGGGCAGTGTTGGCGGGCGGGTTGGCCCCCGCGGGAGCAAGGTGGCCTGCGGGGCCCGGTTGGGATCCCCCCTTCAAAGGGGCGAACCAGGTCACGGTCATGACCGATGCCACGGGGACCGTGGCGATCGGGGCGCGGGCGGGGAGCCGGGCGGGGGGGTCGCCGGAGGCAAAGGGCCTGTAGGTCGCCGGGGGGTCGCGGGCGAACGGCATGTAGAGCGGTAAGGGGTCCGCCATGGTGTTTTTTCTTTTGGCTGCTTTTCTTTTTCTTTAGATATTGTTGCAGCCGGCTGTTGGGCGGGCTGCGGTCGGGCGGGTGTGGGTGGTTGGCGTTTTATCTAGGTTGTCTTGTTCTTGTAAACTCGGGTGTAGAAGTCACGACAGCAAGACGAAACTAAGTATGATGAGATGAAAATGGTGCCGGGAAGCAGCTAGGGTGGCAGAGGTTTTATACACTCGCAGAGGGCAACACGCACCGCAGAGGGCAGCACGCATGGCCCAAGGCAAAAATCAGCCATCAGGGCCGCCTGGCCGTTTTCAAAAATAAACAAGTCAAACTCAGGGGCAAAACGTCTGCTGAGACACATGCTGCCGTATTTACAAGGCCACCAGGCGCCCACTTAGTTTTCCGCGGCCGATAATCATCGCCGATGGCTCGAGCCCGTGCGAATAACACAGCGCGATGGACTGCACATCATCATCGACCCATCCGCACTCCATCAACATCATCCACATGCAGCTCCAAGGCCAACACGCGCGGCTGAGAGAAATTCGGTGGCAAATCCATGTCCGCAGCCCACAACACCCCCCCCCGGGGGGGAAAGAACAAGACGCAGCAGACCAAGGTTGGGAGCCTTAGGCATCGCCGGGTGTCGTTGCGGCCTCGTACCAATACAGGACGAGATATGAGCCCTCATGGAAGGAGGCCGAGTCGTTGGAAGTGCAAGTGATGGAAACAAGCTTGATGGTGCTGGGAGAGGGTTCAGAGCATCCCTAGACACTGACCCGCATGGCGAGCCTGGCGTTGACGTACCAAGAGCAAGGCCAGTGAAAGGAGGCCAAGTAAGTCAAGCGAAGGAGTTTGCAATGTATGCGAAGGGCACTAGGCCCCAGGTATCCCAACATGGCACGCTGATCAGCATGAGCAATCTCGTAGTCATTTGGAAACGTGTATGGTTCGCCACGGAGGTGCTCTTGGCTTGTTCCAGACCTGCTCTGCAACGAACATGAGGCGTAGGCCATCCGTACACCGTGTCTCGGCTGTAACAAGAACATCGAGATCATTGCATACATGTACCCTCCCTTCGACCTCGAGTTTTTCCAGACTCACAACTGTCTTCGGTGGATAATATTTTAAGCTCATGGGCCGCAGGAGGAATTTTGACGCCCAGTCCTCTGTAAGATAATTTGTAAAGATCCGGTACTTCGGAGAGGTGCGACGGGCGTGATGGTGTCATGGTGTCTCGGAGCAAAACCTGGAGCGTGGGGATGCAGGCGGCCATCATGGTCACTGTCGATTCGGCCACGTCCCAGATGAAAAGGATGACATCGCGGTCTGTGTCTGGTTGTCAGTCGCCTGTATTCACATGTGCAACAGGGGGTAGGAATGACTTGCTATGCGTCTTGCCCGCCAGTGTTTGGCAAATTGACGCACTTTATGATGGCTACAACTCCCGCCCTAGGGAGGGACAAGTGTTAGGAGGAGGACGGAAAGAGGTACTCAGTAGCGACGAGGGTTACTCACACTGCACCAATGCTCATGGCAACCACGACGCCAATCTTTTCCTTGCTTCTCAGTGAGATATTCCATATAAACATCCAAGGAAGGATGGCGAGCGTGAAGTCCATTGCGGCCGAGTAGGCTGAGACGGCGAAGTAAACGACCCCTGAAAGAGACGGCGAAAGCGGGGATCGTCCCGCCGCGGCACCCAGTCCGAAGGACTGGGTGGCTACAGAGGGTACCCGGATACGGACATGTGTCGGCCTGCTTTGGCCCCATCCGGTCCTACACCGTCTACCCCATGCCCAGGTGTGACCAGATATTTTTGTCAGAGTACCGGATCTCAAAATCGTCATACCGCGGCTGCTCGATGACCTGTTGGTAGTGCAGAGACGACCCGGGCCAGATGGCGTTGAGTCTCCCCGTCTCGTTGTTTTTGTACCCTGCACCGCCCAAGGCCACAAACAAACCAAAAGAAACTCACAACTCCGACAACTGTCCGCCCAAACCGTATGCTTCGCCCACTCCTGGACATGCTCGTTAAACTGATCCGTCACGTCCTGCCGCGGCACCCAGCATCGCACCGCCAGCCCCAGATACGACTCCGTGTTCACCGCCCACGTCTCCCTCAAGTCCACCCCGTTCCGTCCCACGAGCGGAAAGTTGGGCCGGTATGAGTTATCAAACCCCGTGGCGCAAACGATCGTGTCCACGGTCCTCTCGAGCGTCGCGGCAATGTCAGTGATAGTACGCTTGCCGCGGGTCTTGTGGTACTCGGTGTAGTCGCTGAGCAGCTTGCGGATGTCCTGCGTGGTGGCAGATTCGTCCTTGGGCCGGGCCGTGGACTGGACCGTCGGTGCAAAACCGCTCAAAAGGCGTGGACTCGAGAGCTGGTAGCATCCAGCTGCCCCACGACTTACGCGGAAAAAGGGAAGCCGGTGTGTCAGGAGTTTTCTTCTTGTTTTGTGTGAAGAACAACACCAACAACTACGGCGACACCTGCACCATCACCAACAGCTGCCAGGACGATGGCAAGAGCTGCGACCGGTTCACCGGCAACAACAGCGGCAAGGAGCCGACCAAGATTGGCAGTGGGCTGGATGGGACTTATTGCAAGGTCTTGGGGCTCAGCACGCCGTGCTAGACGATGGTATGTGGTGTGGGGCGGTGAGAGGATGGAAGGAAGGAGGTTCAGGGTAGGCGGTGGATGATGGGAACGACGACGTAAAATGGCGAGGCGAAGGAGAAGATTCTCGTACCTACTAATTAGTTCACGCACATACTTTTTGTTCGCAACATGGTAATTACATTCCCAGGTTCAATGCTTGACGGTATGGGGGCCGATAATTACAGCTTCTACCCAGCAACGTCGGTGAAGCTGATGCTCGTGGTGCCAATGGTCTTGCCTTGGGATTGGCAAAAGCATCGCAGGACCCCTTCGTCTGATCTGAACTCGACGCCGACTTCGAACCGAAGTTCATATTCGACGCCAGTCAGAGTCATCCGTTTCCTGAATGTTGACATGTCGACGTCCGTGAAATCCACGCTGATGGTCCCGATTCGTGTGATTCCTGTGAGGCTGTTAGGCTCAATCGTGTTTCACTACCCGAGGGTATATGTGTCGACATACCCGCTGCCTCCTGGCGCTCTGGTGCAAGCTCAAGCCTGCACGAGTAGAGATCCATGTTGAACACACACGAACGTCCGAGCGACCAGTCTCGGGTCATTGAGACTACCCGCCGTGTCGAGTCGGAAAGCTCTGTTCCCTGTTCACAGATCGTTATTATCCCCTCCTCGTCGCAAGTAATTCGGTCCAGGTCCAGGCAGGGGCAGCGCGACAAGGGAAGGGAACAAACCTTTCCAACCATCCATTCCATGCACCCAGCACAATACTTCACCTCCCAAGAAGTGAAGGCATGTTTCTCATCATCAATACCCAGCCTGAAGGGCATGCCACATGTAACCCCGTAGTGACGGTGGCAGAGGAGCACGCCTGGAGTGGCTCGTTCCAGGCCCCTGATGGCGGCGCCCCGAACAATTGCTGCTTGGCTGAGAGAGTGTTGTCAGTATGGCACGGCGGAGGAAGCAGGAAAGGGTGAAGAGTGTTTACCAGAAATCAGGCCTGATGCATTTGATCTCGCCGTTTGCTTTGCACCAGGTGTCCAGTTCCCGCTTGAGATAATCCGAGTTTCCGAAACCGCCGACAACCACGATAGTCTGCCCCGATGTAAGTCTGCCGCACCTCACTGCATCCTGCTGATGAGGAAACATACGTTGATTTGCTTGCCCTTGCTGTAGGAGATGCTGTCAACCTGTTGCTTAACGAGGAGAAGAATGCCACCGATCACCGGGTTGAACAACTTCTCCATGTCGGTTCTGTGAACAACAACAGGATGAGCGATGCACCTGACAGGATTGATTGTTGTTTATCCGGGCTTGACACCTACCTCGAGAGGATGACTGCCGCCTCATCTTCGTCATAGTGCTCCTGGGGGACGTTTCCTTGCAGATCGATTGGGTAGATGTCGAACGAGGCCGAGTCCGAGCTGCCGAAGCTCTGCTTGGCCTTCTCAAACGAGGCCATGAATTCGCTTCCGGGGCCCTTCCGCTTCGGTGGCACCGTCTCGAACGCGACCCCGAACCGTTGTGCCATAAGGTTGAGGAAGTTCCGATCGATGTACGTCGAGCAGTCAAGGTCTTGCCTATTTTTGGCAACACAAGGGGTTAAGGGGGTACTATACCGATTCCAACACAGATCTCATCGAATGCGAGAGACGGGAAGATGTTTCTGACAGTGTACGTCGTGATATCCTAGGACGTTGGTATCAGTGTCTGTCGTTGGAGGATGGCCAGGGCATGGTTCAAGCTTACGACAGTGCCCCCGCCGCAGTCGAGGATCAAGACATTGTCACCAGCCTGGCGTAGACGATCACAAGTCAGCACCATGAACCACAACAAAGACCGGGCACGCCCACCTTGACTGCATTGACAGACCCCGGGCGAAGGTCCTTCCGAAGCGCCGCAACCGCCGCTGCCTCGGGCTCGGCGATAATACGTATCTTGTCAAACGGACGTGCCCCGAAGCCGGCTGCCTTGGCCGCCTCAAACGTCGCCGCGCGGGCCTTGTCGCTCCAGATGGCCGGAACGGTGAGGTAGCATTCGATAGGGGTCATGTCGAAGACTTCGGGTGACATGCGCATCTTCAGGTTGCCGACGACGAAGCGGTAGACCTCAGTGAGGAAGTCCTGGCAGACCAGCTTGGCGGTTTTGCCGCGGGGGATGTGGAACAGAGCAGAGCCGGTAGCGTTGCGAAGCGACGGGTCATCGAACTCGCTTGTCTCAGCCGACGTGTCCAGCAGCAGCTTCGTCCAGGAGCAAGACATCATGCCCCGGCGGACCTCGTAACCCCAGTGGTTGCGGGTAGCGCCCCGGTTCTCGGTTGTGTAGGCGATGATGGTCGGTGTCTTCCAGTTGCCCTCGACGGGGCGTCCGTCGCCGGGCCAGGTCCGAATCACGTCGATATCGTCGATGCTGGTCTTATCCGAGGTCACATAGCTGACGCCTGGATAGAAACAGGTTAATAGCTGGAGCCTCTCGGCCAGGCCAGGACGACAGATATGGGCAGACGTACCCGTGAAGGTGGTGCCGTAGTCGACGCCAAGAATAATCTTCAGTCTGTCGGTTTGATGGGGGCTGTCGACTCTGCCGCGGAGGGATGCATCACTCGCCATGTCGGCCCACGGTTCATCCAAACGAAGGAGGTTGTCCGAGAGTGGTGTGGACAGAACATGAAGGAAGTTGAGGGAGAAACCGGCCCTGGGCTATTTAACAAAAAGTCCCCGCTAAGCTTACTCGCAGCCAGGCAAACGGGAGATATTTTCACACAAGGAGAGCGACGTGTGTATTGCCTGCCTGGCCGCCGTTTGTCAAGGGGATCAAAGCGAGACAACAGCTCGGATCCACGCAGGCAGATCGTTCTGGAACACAGTCCCCCCCTCTCACGCTCTTCTTCCCACACCGCCTCCTTCTCTCTTGCTCCTGCTTCTCCTCCTTTCCATTTCTATCCTGTTCTTGTTCCCCCTTCTCCTCTCCAGCTGGCTCCTCCGCCCTTTCACTCGAGTTTCCATCCTCATCCCCCCAGCTGGCGAATCTCTCTCTTGACACAACACACTCTGGCAGCTTACTCTCGCGTCTTAGCCCCTCCCCTCCCTTAGAGCCGATGACGCAAACAGACGGCCAGCCGATGAGATTGAGGCCGCGTCGCGACGAGACCATGACCAGTTCAGGCAAATTTCCCCCACCATCCCCTGCCAGTGGGTGGTGCTATAGGCTAACCAAAAATTAAGGCGGTGATGGGTGGCTCGAACGAACAGCAAACCATCCAGTCATCGGACGCATAGCACGCTGGTGCCTCTCACATTACGGCTACGGCCAAGGCCCTAGCCATGAATCCACGCCTCAGACCAAGGCCGCCCAGATACAGGAGCTGCAGAGCGCGATTGCAGCCCAGCAAGCATTCAACGAGGCCAGACAGGCGCGGGTCCAGCTCAAGGCCGCGTAGGACACAAACACGCATCTTAACCAGACGATCAAGTTGATCGAATCAGAGCGCGACAAGATGAGGGGCACCATACGAAAACAGGAGGCACAAATCCGCCAGGTCCAGTCAGCAGCCTTTGGTGGTATCGGAAGCGAGTCGTAGGCAGCCGGCGATGACAACACCGTCCGCGCCGATCTCGAGAGCTTGCACGGCCGCATCAAGAGCTGGGCCAAAGAGCACGCTGTGGACAGCATGAGCGACGCCATCAATGGACGGAGCCCGGACGAGCAGGTCGCTTTGATGAGGTTTCTGGCCCAAGTTGTGCGCCTCGGTCCGGGGCCAGAGAATGCCATTGAGCATCTTGTGTCGGGGCCCATGAACAAGAGGTCGCCAGCCATGTGTCTTCAAGGGCTGCTGGCACACGTTGTATACGCCGAGATCATCACCCGGCCGTTCTTTGTTCTGGACGAAACGGTAGAGAATGTGATAAGCAACGTACTCAGAGGAATCCACAAAGGTGAGCTCAGCATCGACCACTTGTCATGTCACCTCAACATGCCAACACTAACCACCACCGCCCAAGTCAACGAAAGCGAAGCTCACCTCTGGCGCGCCAAAACTCTCCGCCTCCTATCCGCCCCGCCACCCAACCGCCAACCTGGCGAGGCCAGTTGTGGGGCCCAACTACGCCGCCTGTCAACGGGACGTCTGCCACGGCCTAACAGTCATGTTCAACAATTCCGCCAAACACTTGTTCAAACCCACCACAGCAGCCATCACCGCCCTCCACCAGGGCGCAACCCCAATACCCCCCACCGCCTTCACCGAGCTCGAATCAATCATCCAACACGCCGGCGACCTCTCGACGCGCCTTTGGTCGCGCAAGACTGTACTGCGCACGTGCGGGTTGATCAATCTGTGGGGGGAGCGGTTCGCGGCGCGCTCCGAGCTGATGCGCGCGCACCCGCTGCACCAGCGGTTCGAGGACGAGGGCGACACCGGCAAGTGCGACGGGTGGGCGCCGGGGATCGTGACGCACCCTGCCGTGCTGGGGTTTGGGAGCGGGGATGGGAGGGATTATGATACGCCGAGGGTGTGGATGCGGGCCGAGGTTTGGCTGATGGAGATGTGAGGGGTTAGGTTGTGTTGGGGGAGGGGGAGCATGGGTAAGGATGCCCCTTTTTGGCCTCGTTCGCGTCATCACCCCGAGGCCCCGTGGCTCAGAGACATCATCACGATTCACACTTGATGAGATAAACGTAACATCTCAGCAACGATGGTTGTTCTCTGCAAACAATGAAGTGAAATGCATTTCAGCGTCCACAGAAACTCGCAATCTCAGCTCATGGGCACAAGCAACACTCCACCTGACCCCCCCCCTTAAACATATATATAACAAAACGCCCCGCCCCCATTCCCCCGCAGCTGATCATGCGCCTCGAGCAGCTTGATCAGCCCCGCCAGCCACTTTAAACCGATGACAACATCCGCATGCAGCGAATCGCCACGACGGCGTTGCATACGCCCCTGGGAACAGGGAATACGTTTCGCGGGCGTTAATACTCCGGCCGTGCTGGCTGAAGACTCTCGATGTATTTGCCTGAACGATTGCTCTACGACTCGGCCTACAAAGCATAGGCATGGGCTCGCACTTTCCGTCATTACACCAATAAGAATGTGTCAGGGCCCGAAAGACTACCTTACCTTGTCCATATATGTTTTCATGCCTCCTGTCACGGCGGCAACGTAGCAAGGGTCACACCACGAGGCCATGGCATCCTCCACTTTCCATCCTTGGCCTGGAGCTCAACTAACGACAGGTCACTTGAGATGGCTGTTAGAAACAGGAGAGTAGTGGGATTACAAACACCGGCAGCCTCACAGAGAGAATCCAAGATTTCTTCCGCTTCCGTTGTCTACCATACCCCTCCTTCTAACAGGAGGTGTGTGACGGGCACCAAGGTCAGGTCAGCTCGCACATACAAGA
Source organism: Staphylotrichum tortipilum (assembly GCA_033296695.1). NCBI lineage: Eukaryota > Fungi > Ascomycota > Sordariomycetes > Sordariales > Chaetomiaceae > Staphylotrichum > Staphylotrichum tortipilum. Next base: position 10,398 of record MU856140.1, read on the forward strand.
ATGATATTGCA
>MU856141.1:0-10394 GCA_033296695.1 Staphylotrichum tortipilum
GGGGGGGGGGGGGGGGGGGGGGGGGGGGGGGGGGGGGGGGGGTGGAGGGTTGGGGATGTTTCGGGGGGGTGAGCGGGTGGGTAAGGGGGTGGGTAAGGAGGTGAGTGAGTGAGCGGGTGGGGATGGTTACCAGCATCTGGGGGCAGGAGATGGAAATCGAAAACATGACTGAATAGGGGGTGGGTGGAAGGGTGGATGGATATCTAGGTACCTACCTATGTAGCTAAATTCCAGTGACACACGCGCCTCTTACTTGCCCCAACTGGATGTATTTATAGTCCAGGCCGTGCAGACAGCGTGTATAGGTGCGAAAAGACGAGGCAGACGGTTGGTGCGGCGAGAAAAAAAACAGCTGGCTGTTCCACTGGCCTGCTGTAGTGAAGCCTGAGCCCTATCAGCGGCGAACTTTCACCCAGTTGTCAAATCAGCCAGGCAGAAAGGCATACAGCCTCGGCAGTGGCCAAGAAGGGTGCACGGACTACTTTGGTGTACGAACTTGATGGCTGGCGGGCGGTTATACGCTGCTATGTTGGCGGACGAGGAAGCATTTTGAGCACCCGTTCGGAGTCGTCGTTGAAACTGACCGTTGGGAGCGTCTGTTGAGAGTGCCCCTGATGTGGGAGTCTCCGTTCTCCGTTACTGAGTAATTGGCCATGAGCGTCACGGTCCGCTGGGAGTGTCCGTTGTGGCTCTCCTTTTATTCTGTGTGGGAGTGTCCGCTGTGTCTGTCCCTTCATGCTGTATGGGAGTACCCGTTGTGACTCACTTTCCCTTCCTGTTGTGTGGGAGTGTCCGTTATGACCGTCCCTTACAGTGGTCCTAGTGGAGGAGCGTCAGTTCGAGTATCCCCTGGGATGTCCCCATTGGGGGCGGCCATTTGGCGTGTCCGTCAGGCAGCATCTGTATGTTGTTACGGTACCGCATCGTGGAGTAACTAGACCGCGGCTTTGGTCTGCAAAGTTTGCCCCGAGGCACCAACTTTGCCCAACCACCGGGCCTCAGGCCTCCTTGGTATGTTCAGATGACACGTGAGGGGTATAGCTGTTCAAACTTTTCTTCCAGGAGCAGAAAATTGCCATTCCCCTCGGTCCTCGGTGACATCCACGACGTCCTAAGGTTCCAGGCTGCCGGCTTCACAGCAGGAAGAAACCAGTAGTGATAATTAGATTCCGCAGTCTAGCACGAGCTCGTCAACATCGAGTATCATTACACTTTTAGACCATCATCAAACTCCCAGGCTCTCTCAAGAACCGCAGCCCTTAAGAAATCTTCCCTCCAAAAACACAGTCCCCATTCACAACCCCTAACCCACTCCCATCTTCTCAACGCACCCCAACTCACCGTACACCTTGCAGCCCCCAGCTCCCTTGTATCACCCGCTAACCCTCAACTTCTCCCACAGCACCCCCTAAGCCCCAACCTCTCCCCTAACACCTCGCCTCCCTCCTCCCTTCCATCACGCGTTAGCCGTCCCCGGCGCCGCCGCCTCCAACAACCTCCCAAACAACGGCGTCCCCAGCCCCGTCACCGGATCCCACCCCTTCGTGGCATTCCACCCTGCCCCTTCGCCCCCAAACTCCACGCTGTCCAAGCACCCCACCCCCGCGCCGGCCGTGATATCCTTGAAAGCCACCGAATTGTTGTACAGCCACGGATTCAAAAAACCCATCGGCTTCTCCCCCTTGGCCTTCCTCGCGGCATTCAACAACGCCACGATCCCCGCAAAAACCGGCGACGCCGCGCTCGTGCCCCCAATGCTGGACCATACACCGCGGTTATGCACCGAGAACTGCGTCGCCTGGGCCGCGACATCCGGAAACCCGCGGCCGGAGCGGTTGAAGAACGGCGCGTACGCGTCCCCAATCATCGTGAGATACCCCTCCACCGCGTCCTTCTGCCACGCCGGCCGGGGATGGTAGATGCTGAACCCGCCGCTGGAAAACGACACCGCCTTCTCCTTGGTGAGGCTCATCGTCCCGCCGACGGACGTCACCCACGGACAGCCCGCTGGAAACGTCGGCTCAAAAAACGTCTCGTTGTCAGTGCTCCGCATGCACGAGTTGCCCGGGCCCGAGTCGCCCGACGCGAAAATGACCGACACCCCCCTCGCGCCGAGGTCGCGGAACATGTCGCAGATCTTGAGGGCATAGTCGCGCGGGACGGACTGCTCCTCCTCGCCGTAGGAGGTCGAGAGGGTCTGGGGGAGGGCAGAGTCCGGCAGCGAGGCCATGTGCAGCATGAACTCGAGGTAGGGCTCGTTGCTCCCCGGCTGGGTCGGCTGGTCGGCCGTGGGCACGAGGGGGCCGCGGCCGCCGACGCTGTATTCGACCATGGGGATGGGGTAGGAGATGGCGAGGAGGTATTGGGCGTCGAGGTTTGCTTCGCCTGTGCGGGGTTAGAAGGGAGGAGGAGAACAAGGAGGCGGGGGGGGGGGCTTACTGCTGTCGTCACCGCTTGACTGGTCGTTCAGACCGCCGTTGATGAGTTCGACCGAAAAGTTGAGACCAACCGCGTCAGGCACCAGGCGCTTCTCAAAGGCCTCAAGGTCGTCGTAGCGGGCATACTCCTCGAGGAACGAGGCAAAGGCAACCTTGTTGTCGGCGGGCTTGACGGGCTTGTAGTGGATGTTGTACAGCTCGCGGAGGCAGTCGGGGGTGACGGTGGACGTGCAGCCGGACGAGCCTGCGACGTCTGTGGCGAGGGCCGCCCTCGAGTCCGAACCGAGATCAAGGGGGTGCAGGTCAAAGATGGCTGACCGGCGGGCACCGAGACTGCTAAAGCGGGTGGTGGGCTGCACCAGGCTGATGTGGGCGGCGATGTCGTCGGGCAGGCTGTACGCGAGGGCGCGGAGGGCTGGGGGAGCCAGGCCGTCGAGGTGCTTGTACCAGGCAAACTGGGTGCCGAGCAGCTGGTTGGCGGTGCGCACCGTGGTGGTGAACGAGATCCAGTCGTGGTCGACGACGGGCTGGATGGCGTGGTCCCGGAGCCAGTCAGTGACAGCGGCGACGGCGTCGTCAGAAGGGGCGGTGTAGGACCTCAGCTCGTCGCGAGCCATGTGCATGCCGTAGTTGGGGTGGCCTGGGGTGGACATGTCGAGCACGGCCTGGTCGAGGGCGCGGGCGCGGTGGGGGTGATGCTGCAGGGCGACGCGGAGGAAGATGGGCTCGTCATGGGAGGCGGGACGTAGCTCTTCCCAGCCGAGCGGGACGGCGGCGAGGGTGTCCATGACCCTGGCCGAGGCAGTTGCCGCTGCGGTGAGCACGAGGGGGAGACTCGGCCACATGGCTGGCAGGCTTGGTGTTTTCCTACTTTGGTGTTTTCCTGCTTGATGTGGCCGGGCGTGGGAGTGGTCGAGGGGGTGTCCAAGTGTCGAGAAGAGTCTCGTGGCCACTTACAAGTGTGAGTGCCTGGTAAGTGATCAGCACCAGCAGCTCTTATGGGAGCCTCGGAGTTGTTGGAGAGAGAGGACCGAGGATTGAGGAGCAAAGATTTTGTTTGCTGATTCTTGTGTCTCATTGTGCTTGCCGCGCGGAAAGCCGCAGTCTGTCGAGGGGCGCGCGCAGGAAGGAGGGACAGCGGTGGGCCTTGCCTCCTGCCGCGCGCAGGCGGCCACGGCGTGGTGTGTTGCCCACATGGCTGCTTCCCGTTTTCTATCTCTTCCTTGATTGCTGCTTTGCCTCGTCGTCATTCTCTCATGAAACGTACACCTTCTGGCTGAAGCCGGGGAAAGGGAGGAGGGTTGGGCCAATGCGGAGTAATAGCATGTCCAACTCCGGCTGTGTAAGTCGAGGCTGGCACTTGGCGACAGGCTTGCCACCTGGCGACCTTTCCTGGGTGGTCGGCCGCCTCAACGCGTCCAACGGCCCGCATCGCAGCTTGCACAGGCCTTCCTGGATCCACACCGCTGCCGCCGTCCTCCATGTGACAAAGGCCCTAGCGGGACAGCCCGGGATCGGCGGATCGATGCGTGGGCCGCGGCGGGCCTTGAGCGCTGTTGACTCGTTGCCTGACTCGGCAACTGGTCCAGGCCAAGGGCAATGAGTTGCGTAATGGCAATGGCCTCTTGCTGGGAGGAAATCGAGGCCATGGCCATTGTTGGGTTCATGAGCTCGTGCTCCAGAGAAAAGGACGAGCCCCTGACTCGACTCTCTCCCCCCCGAGTGAACCAGCATCTCTCTGTCTCTCGCGGCCTGCACTTCTCGGCCCTGGGCGTTGTGCTGTGCTCCCCTCGGGAAGCGTCGGTATCCAAATTCCCGAGCAGCCAACAAACACAATGCCCCACTCGACGAGGGAGTTGTTTTGTGTTTCTCCAACGCCGACCCCACGTTGTCGTCCCATCCATCATCATCTTGCCAAGGACCGCCAAGGACCGCCAACAAACAGTTTGTCTCGGCGATGCGATGTGACCTGAGATCCCCCCTCCTCCGCACATCTCAAAAGGCAAAAAGGACCAACGGCGGCAGCGACACCTGCAGCTGGAGCGTTGCACCGTGAAGACAGTGTGTGACCATGTGAACCTGCTGTGCGCCACTGGTTGGGCCACCGAGTTTCGTCATGCTGGGGGGGATGGATTGCGGTTGTTGCATGCTCGGGGAGGAGGGAGTTGGGAGAGTTGGGGGAACGGATGGCTGCGTGGTTTCCTTACGGGCCAGGATTGATCTGCCGTCGAGCTCAGACGCGGTGATCATGGCCGCCTGTGATGCATCGTCCCCCAGCGGCCGCGCTGCTTCGGCGTTGGTTCCATCTGAATGCAGCGCCTTGCAGCCGAGCAACCCAGACTCTACGAACTAGACGCAGGCAATTCTGGCACTCTGGTGCATGGGGGTGGGTGTGTGTGTCCAGACCTCGCGCCGCGACGTAATGGTCTCGTCCGTAAAACTGGTGGCATGTGGGCGATCGCCGCTGGCTGCCTGCCAGTGTTATTCCTGCGAGCTCGTATCCGCCCGACCGTCGCGTTGTTTTTTCAGGCTGGCAGTGCCTTAGTTTTTGTTCTTCCTGCCTGTCGACGATGATGGACAAGCAAAAATGCAAACAAGTGGAACAGTCTGAATCTGGCCCAGCCCCCATCTCTCGCCCCCCTGCCGCCCCCGTCCATCTTCTCCCCCTCCCATGCACTCCCCCTGTCTTCCCCTCCCACCCCAACCCCAACCCAACACCTCGCAGGATCCCTGCCCCCTGTTCGCTGCCTCCAGCTTCCTGCTGCCCTCCCGGCTCTTGTTTTTCTCGCGTTCCACCTCCCACGGTCGGCCCAACCAGGCGGCCCAATCAGCCCAGGGGTGCCTCGAGTTGCAGCAGCAAGCTCGGGCCATCTAGAGCTGGTGTGCAGTAGGTGTGTGCGGGTTTGGTGGGTTTGGCGGGCTTGCGGGACCAAATCTGCACGTCGGCTGATCCAAACCGCCTCTTTTCCCCAGACCGCACGCTCACACGCCAGGAGGACAAGCCCAGACGGGCACCAGGGCGCAAAATTTATCCTTTCCCATCCTTGCGTGCCCTTGCTTTCCCGAGCGCACTGCACTCCATTGGGCCGCCTGCCGCCTTTCCTCTCTTTCGACGACTTGTCCCGTTTTGCCGCCGCCTGCCGATCGCCCCCAGCGCGTCGCGCCTTGATCGCCTTTTTTCCTCGCCTCGAGCTGTCCCGACTTGACACCGCCCATCGCCATCCATCATCACCGCCGCCATCGCGACCCCCATCTCCATCCCATCTGCGCCACCGCCCCCATCGCGATCCGTTCCCCGACCTGACCCGACCCGCATAACGGCCTCCATCTCCCTCACCCGCGTTGCCTGCTCGAGGCCCAAATCGAGCACGCGTGCCGACCCTCGCGGCCGCATAGCGACGTTGTCTCGACCGTGACCGTTTTGGGCCGGCCTCGCGCCTCCCTCGCAACCCGGCGCGATGGATCCGAGGCAGCCACCCCAGCTGCCCTTCGCGCGGAACGGCGCCTCGCCCTTCACCAGGCCCTCATTCCCGCCGACACCAGCCACCGCCTCTTCCCAGCCGCCATTCCCGCCCGGCGCATCCCATCCTCCGGGCACCCCCTCCTCCCAACCGCCATTCCCTCCCGGCGCATCCCATCCTCCCGGCACCCCCTCCTCCCAGCCGCCATTTCCTCCCGGTGCATCCCATCCTCATGGCTCCGCCGCCTCCCAACCGCCATTCCCGCCCGGCGCATCCCATCCTCCTGGCTCTGCCGGCCCGTATCCCGACATGCACGCCCGAAAACAATCCGACCCGTACTACCCCCCGCGACAGTATCCTCCCGACCACGGGCCGGGCCACTCCCGACATCAGAGCACGTCGTCCATCTCGTCGGCCCCCGCCATGTCCCGCGGCATGCCGCCCCCGAACTCGCCGCCGCAACAGCAACAACAACAACAGCAGGGTCAGGGTCCGGGCGGCCACCAGCTGGGAGGGCCATACAGCTTGCCACAGCCTCGGCCGCCTCCAGTTTCGGTTGGGCCACCCACAGCCTATCCTCGGGGGCGTGAGCTGCCCGCCCTGGAATCCCTGCCGAGGACGGGCAGTTCTGGTAGCAGCATGTCCATTTCGTCCATGCTCGGAGGTCCTCCGCTGGCACGGGAGGCCGCGCCTCCACAATACCCTGCTGGGCACTCAGCTTCTGCCGCGCCTGGCCCGCCCTACAGCCAGTCCATGCACGCATCCCCTCGCGCACCGACGGCCGCCTCCGAGTACGGCGCCTTCCGACGGCCGCAGACACCAGAACACCATCGGGTCTACGACGGCCGCGGTGACCCCAGAGCCCCCCCGGCCGGCTCGCCTTCCGCCTACCACTCGACACCCGAGCTGCCGCGCTATGGCACCCCGCAAACGTACCCCCCGAGAGGTCCTCCGCTGCCCCCGGCCGAGCAGACGAGGGATCCTGCGCGATTATCGGGCGGCTCGATGCCCCCCCGACCTAGAAGCCCGCCGAGACAGTACTCGAACCCCGGTCCCCCGCGACCCGTCGAAGCGGGCAGGCCGCCGCCCGACGTCTACGCTCACCGGGAGGAGCTGCGGCCCGCCGAGGAATACAACCCCGAGCGCCCCATCCGCGTCATCAAATACGAGGACCAGAGGTACATGTCGGACAGGGAGCGGCAGGAGCGTGAACGTCAGGAGCGTGAGATGGATCTGCGCGAGAGGGAACTGCGTGAGAGGGAACTGCGTGAGAGGGAACTGCGTGAGAGGGAACTGCGTGAGAGGGAGCGCCGCGACAAGGCCATGGCTGGGGTGGAGCCGCCGCGGGCCCACAGCATGCAGATGCAGGACTATCAGCGCCAGATGGAACAGCGGCCACAGCAGTACGTCCGCCCGCCCGACCCGAGGGACTGGACAAGACCCGGGTATGAGCCGGCACGCACGCCCTACGACCCTGCGATGCACCCCCAGCAACAACGGCACCACGAGTACCCGCCAAGCACGGCGCCTCACTACAACGGACCTCCTCCGTATGCCTCCGGACCCGCCGACCGACATCATCCGCCCCCGCTTTCGCACCACCAGCATGGCCTCCCCCCGCCTGCTCCACCGCACCCGCAGTCCTACGAGTCCCCGGACCGGCAGCGCATGAGCGTGATGCACATGGACCGACCTCACCCACAGCAGCCGCCTTCGCGTACGCGTGAAGAGGCCGCCGTGCCCCCGCCTTCTGTTGCGTACGGTGGCATGGGGCCGTCCATGTACGAGCCACCACGGAACCGCAGTATGGACGAGATCGGCACGCCGCACGGCCACCAACGGAATCTCTTGGGGATTCAAGAGATTAATCGCAAGGGACGGATTTCTCCCCTCCCGCAGGCCGTCCAGGGAGCCCAGCCGCAACTTGCCGGCCCTGCGGGCGAGCCGGGCATCAAGAGCGAGTTTGGCCGCATGTTTTCCGGTATAGGAACCGGCGTCGGTACCATCTCGAGCCCGGTTCCTGCGGGGGCTCAGCTGGCGTATGGCGGTCCGGGTGGTCTTCGCCGCGACGACATGGACGCTCCGCCTGAGCTGCCCGTGGAGACGACCAAGACCACTGGGCGGGGGAAGCGGAGGAAGCTGAAGGACGATGAGGATGAGGCGAGTAATGGCAGGTTGACTCCGGTTGGAAGCCGCGCCAAGAAGGCCAAGGGGCACCACCATCACCAGTACGTATCCTACTTTCAGTTTTGTGTGGGAGGGTCTAACGTTGGTAGCCACCATCATCATCACCATCACCATAACTTGGACCAGGCCCAGTCCCCAGCACTCACAGGTGCCACCCCATACAGGAACATTAAAGGCTCGACTCCCGTGCCATCGCCGACGTCCGGCCCGCCGAAGGAGCTCCCGGGTGGCCACCACCACCACCATCATCACCACCACGCCCCCGTGCGAGCCGCACCGTCGAACGCCCGGGCCGCCCCGCCGCCTCGCAGCCCATCACCCGTTATCCTTTCGAAGCCGAAGCAAGTCATCTCGTCCAAGGCTGTGCTGAACAGCGTGGCCGACCGCCCGCGCACCCACCTCGGCGACGTCGTGTACGAGGCGGCCCTCAAGAAGGCGCGCCTGCAGGATCCTAGGACCGGGCGCCCGCCGCGCAGCGGGTACAAGTCGACGCCGAAGCCGCTCCCGTGGGCCCTCATCGAAGGCAAGGAGAACTGCACGCTGACGATGAAGATCGGCAAGGAGCACCTCTGCGCGGAGGCCCGCGAGGAAATCACGGCCCGCCGCGCGCTCTGGGGCACGGACGTGTACACGGACGACTCGGACGTGATCGCCGCGTGCATCCACGCGGGATGGATCCGCGGAGAGTGGCCGGCCGACGTGGACGTGAGTATGCTGGGGCTCGACGAGGGGTACAGCGTGTCGGACGTGCGGGGCGCGCTCACAAACGGCGCCAACGGCACGAAGTCAAACCCACCCGACGCCGCGTCGGTGCTCACCGAACCCCCCAAGAACGGGCCCATGCCTGTCCCCGAAAACCGCGACCTGCATGTTACTCTTCTCATCCTCCCGCGCCTGGAAAAGTACGCCTCCACCATCCGCTTCGGCATCCGCTCGCGCGAGTTTGGCGGACCCATCATCGCCGCCGCCGACGAGCAGGACCAACAACCCCACGCGCGCGCTGTGCACGACGGCATCAGCTTCATGGTCGTCGGGCTGCGGTGGGTGACCAACGGGGCCGCGGCGCAGAACCGGCTACGGGGCAAGGCAAGGAGGGAGAGGATCCGGAAGGCGCTGGCCGAGGTGGAGATGGCGCCGGCGTGGATCAGCAGGCCGGTTAGTAATGCGAATGGGGAGGGCCGGGATCGGGACGGGGGTGCGTCGGCGGACGGGCAGAGCCAGTCCGGGCTGGGGTGGTGGAAGCACGGGGGTAGTAGGGCGGGGAGTGAGGGGGATAAGGAAAATGGGAATCGGAGGGAGGAGGTTCCCTCGAGGGAGGCGGATGAACAACAGCGTACGGGGGACGGGGCTGGCAAGCCGGCTGGCGAGGAAGCGCCGCAGAATGAGGTATCCAAGGAAACGGCACCTGAAGCTCGTCAGGAGAGCGAACCCCCAAAGGAGGCCGCGGAACCACCGAAGGAGGCCGCGGAGCTGCCCAAGCAGGCTGACGGCGCTGCTGGCGAGAAGGAACCCACGCCTGCGGCGGCTGAGAAGGCTAATGAAGCGCCTGTCGAAGCGGAGACTAAGGAAGCGCCCGCTGAGAAGACAGCCGAGAAGGAAACGGCGCCGCCGGCTACCAACGGAGACGGGCCCGGAGTAAAGGAGGGGGAGACAGCACAGGTGGACAAGGCTGCTGAGGCTTGAAGGGTGGGCTTAGCGTTGAGGAGTTGCAGAAACGTTTGCCGTGTTGAACAAGAATACCTGTGTATGGAATGCACTGTCGGTGTATGTACGTCAGCGCTGCTAGTTGTGTGTGCCTGCGGTGGGTTTGGTGGTTGGGGTTCGGGGTATGGTGGGGGTAGCATCGAAATGCTCGCAGCGTGTGCAGCGTGTGTATGCCGACCGACTACATGTGATGATATATCTTGTGATCTGAGCACGGACTCTTTGGCCGACGGCAATGTGAGGGTACATCAAGATGGTGGTATATACATTTTACAATAACGTACACTGATCTGACATGGTCTGCTTGCTCGGGGTTGGTAACCACTGGCAGCTTGTCCTGATCGTTGAGGCTGGGTGGTCGGGACAACCTGCAGGGAGCCTCCCCCCCTTCGACCACGATACCATTCCCCCTACCCGGAAAGGGCATCCCCAAAACACCGTGGCAGTCTGAGAAAATCCATGTCTCTCTTCCGATTTTCGACGCCTCTGGCTCGCTCAACCCGCGCCCACCCCAACTCCTCATCCCCAACCCCCTCAAAACCCCATCCCTCAACCGCCCCTCCCACCCTCCCCAAACAAGAGAAATACCCCCCTAAGCCCTCCC